>CAJPEX010003893.1:0-25559 GCA_905338405.1 Notodromas monacha
TTGAACATTCCTGGCTGTTTCTGCAGAATGTGTAATAGACGAATTTCTCTCAGATTTTCTCAGAAAAAGCATGAGATCGTCCATTTCTCCGGATTTTGTGATTTTAAAAAATGCATGAGGATTCTTCGATAAGGGAACTTTCAACCCCGGGTAAACTGCTGTATTTTATGATTTTTTCCAGTTGCAGAGAGACATTTTTGTTCTGTATTACCGTATTTTCTGCTACATTCAAATATTTTTTTATTTCCGCAGAACGCCTTTGATCGGCTCGATACAACTGGAAACGATGTTGAAAGATAAAGTAATTTACACGCTTTCGACGATAAAGATGCACCTGAGAGGAGGAAAAATCGACACTGTTGGCGATTGGGTTGTCATGGGCGTTATCATAGGCAAAGGTCATCCGAAGATTTCTAAAAAAGTAAACTAAATTTTTCGACCTGAAGTTCAAGAAGCAAGTTTTAAAATGTATTGTTTTATTTCAGGGCTCCCAGTTTTCGGTGCTGAGTTTAAGTGACTTGACTGGAGACTGTACTCGAGTTGTATCAGTGATGCTTTTCGGCAGAGCGCATGAGAAGTTGTTCAAGCTTAATCTTGGAACCGTGATCGGATTGTTGAATCCGTCCATATTGGAGAACAGGTAACGTATTATATTATTTACAGCAACGAATAATTTTTTTTCCGACTGCCGTTTTTGTGCAGCATGAGAATTTTCGACGTTTAATTTTTGCAGGGATGGACGATTCGGCGTAGATGCGACGTTATCTGTTAGTACGCCTGATCGTGTTCTGGAGATTGGTCAGTCGAAAGACTACGGTCTCTGTCAAGGAAGGAAGAAGGATGGTACCGCATGCGTTGTTCCAGTTAACAAAGCAACTTGTCAGTTCTGCGTGCATCATCTTCAGGGAGAGTACCGCAAAGCTGCTGCAAAACGCCAGAGTTTGAACACCGGATTGAACAGCGTTGACCCGAAAAGGCGTTTTTCTGACAAGGTTGCTCTATTTTTTATTACAGGTGGACGTGGACTCTCTCTATAAACAAATTTTTTTCTGGTCCCCCGTATGTCTTTAAAGAGAGAGAGAGTTCGCGAATTTTTTATCATAGGGTTCTCTCCATGTCTCATATGGGTTCTTCATAACGAAATTCAGGGGATTAAAAAATAAAATTTGTTGTAGAGAACGCTACGATATCAAACAAGAAAAATCGCTGTGACGAGTCTACCTGTATCTTGTTTGGTTATTATCGTATATTCGTTTGGATCTTGATATTTAAAGTTGATGAAATTTATTTTCTTTAAAATTGAATACTGTGCTCAGAAATTTGTCCTTCGTATCAATCATTCGCATTTCATTCGGATATTGAAATATTTTAGATGTTGAAATATCTGTATTTTAGAAGCCTCATGTTAGCTGAGATTTATAATTCTTGACCTCTTTTATCATTTTAACATTCAAGATGTGCTTGGGCGGAAATGTTGTTTGCCTTGAGAGCTCTGAAGGCCTAGCGGACGCGAAGAGAAGGAAGCTGTCCATGAGTGGATTGGCCAAAAATAACACTGCCCAGTCGCTGGGGTCTGTGGATAAATTGAAGCACCTGAGCGACGCGGAAAAAACTGCTGTCACGAAGTTTCGGAAGTCTGACCCTGAACTGTGAGTTTGATTTTCTGTGCGAAAGTACCTTTACTATATTACAAATTTTCATGCGGACTTCCTTGGAGATAAAGGTATTTTTCTGGTTTACTTGGATTTATAAAAATGTAAACGACAGACAGATGTTATTCAATATTGTACTTGATTGTCAGCAGTTTGAGCTAACTTCACTTGACGAACCCAATATCTAGTGCATTATTTGGATTTCCATCTGAAGCCCTAAATAATTTAATCTAATACTGTATCTGCACTGTCCTAATTTATTTCGAAGTATATACATCTGAACATAACCAAATACGTGTACTGTACCAGAGCTGACCTAAGGTAATACCTTAGCTAACTTTAATTCTAAGCTAAGATTCTCAATCTAACGTTGTATGTGAGCTAACTACGTCTAACTAATAATTACGTCTAACTAACGGGAATCAAAATCACCGTAATTTCGAACCTAATAATGAATCTAAATTAACGCTGACCTTGACTAAGCGCCGAAACGTATAGAACTTGATAAATTTGAGAAAATCATGAAACCTTGTGAAATTAACGAAACGTGAAACAGTTCAGGCGACACTCATAGAGAAGCAAATAAAACTTGAATAAATTTGAATATGTCCCAAAAAATATGAGAAAGAAAAAAAACTAAAAATCATGATTCACTGGTTTTTGTTCTGCAGAGGCAATTTGTTGGCCGTTCCCGGCCCAGGGGCTCGAATGCTGTTGTCGCAATTGACACAAACCTCGCAATCTGTGCAGCAATCAGGAAGTGCCAAGCCGAAAATGACTGTCGTGAATCCCAAAGAGTTGCTCAAAAGAAATACTACGTCTTCGTCGAGGGCGTCCGTGGATGCGCAGCGTTTGGCGTCTCTCGGCGGATCTGTTCCGTCTGTGAATGCTTCAGTGCCTTTGACAAAAAGCGAAGGATCCCTTCGTCAGATTACTGCTATTTCCTCGAGCAAACTGGGCGGGGTTCCCCGACGTGAACCAGCCGCGAATTCTATTCAGCCTAAGACGACGTCTGACGAATATTACGTCGATTTCGATGACGATGACGCCCCAAGCTCTCAGAAAGTGTCCATGTCTGCCGCGAAGGTGCGTGAAATCTTGTGCTTTGGATCTCCTGAAAAATGTCTGTTCTCGGTCGATTTGGATTTATTTGGACGCTTGACAGGAATTTATTGAAATTTATTATGTTTTCAGGTTCGTGCGATGAGGAAACTGAAAGGCGAGAAAATTTCGAAAGTTGATCCGAACGAAATGCTGAAGAGAAATGCATCGAAAGACGCTTCGCAAAAAACCAATCGGATCGCTGCCCGTTTAGCTGCCTTAGAAACTGAAAGCGGAAATGAGAACGCTTCTCCTGTCGAAATTTCAAAACGTGAGACATGGAACAGAAATCTTGTCGTTTTCGTGGATCAATGTTTTTTTTTTCGCTCTCAGCGAAGCGACGAGGTGCCTTTGCTGAGGCTTTAGGAATCAGCCTTACAGAAGAGGAGCAGAAAAAGTTGGGAGATGTCACAGCGAAAAGCCAGGACTTGCTCAAAGGTGCCGTTTTGCTCGAGGAAGATGCCTATTTCAATCGGTTGGCTTTCAAGGATACTTTGGAGGAGAAAATGGCTCAAGTGAAAGAGATGGAATGTACTATGGTCATCTGTGCAAAAGTTGGTGTCCTCGATTTCAGAAATTTTGTTCGAAGATCGTATAATTTTTTCGAAACGTTTATTTCAGTGCAAATACCGAGCATTGGGACAGTCAGACATGTGCAAATTGTTGATGCATGACGTGAAACGGATCAAGGGCAAGAAACGATGGTTTGAATGCAAAAATTGCAAAAACAGGGTCATCTCTCTGGATCGCATGCCAAAGAAGGCTTGCGATCGCTGTGAAACTGGTACCTGGGAACGTGTTTCTATGCTCAAGGTAATCACGTTGTTTTATGTTTTTTTAATGCCCCCGATTTTTTGCTTGCGGTATGAATTCTTTTCTTGGAAGCGAATTTTTCCAACACGCAACCTTGCTTCGTGAATTGTCTGCCAGGTATCACATGAATCGGTAATGTGAATCCAACTAATTTCGTTTAATAATTACGGTATTTTTAATATCGAAAAATTAGAAAAAAACCTCCACCTGTGACCTCTGTAAGCAATGAAGAAAACGATGGAGTTGAAAGAATTGAATAATAAACACAATTACAAGCATTTATTTCGTTTCACCTCTGAGTAATATTTTTTTCATTCATTTCAGGAACGAAAGGGGCCGAAACTTGCGAGCGAGATTCTTTCTATTCGAGGAGATGAGAGGAATTCGGTTCATTCACTGCCTTCGGCGAATTTCTGATTCGAAAGCTGAAGAAGTGTTATAAATTTACCTGACGTAAATTTTGTTTAGTTGTACGTAGGATTATGTAGGAAATGACATCGCGATACAAATTCGTGAATCATTAGGGCTTGAACTGAACTCCGTGACTCACGAACCATCATTTTTCGTGCGATGGAATATCGTAAACGCAACCGTCTGGTTTCTTTTAATCATTCCTAAATTGTTAATCGGCGAGTGGAATTTTTTTTTAATTTGAGATGAATTTTTTCTACGATCTACTTTTGGCGTCAGTGATCCAATTAGTGAGTAAGCACGATACTTCGTATCTCAAAGGCGAGCATTCTTGAAGTGATCTTATGCGAATCAGATGCCTCAAATCGATTGCTGACATTGTTTTCTGTGCATTCAGACCTCATATTTTTGACTGAATTTGATAATCTGCTAGAAAACGTATCGTTGAACATATATTTGAAATAATGTCGAATATTTTTGTGGGTTGATTATGGTACAGCAGTTCTTGAATATGTTGATGCAGATGGACTCCCTTTATAACAGTTTCCACTGAATAATTCGTTTATTCAGTGAACATTTTTCCTATTTCGGCCGACCTGCAAATTATGTACGAGCAGTTCCTCTGCAGCAGCATCTTTTTCTGTTGACCCGGTTTCTTGAAGTTTTTGCCTCTGCTAAATAATGTAGTTTTAGGAGTCCGCCGATACCATATTCTCTTCTGCCGATTATTGCTGTCTTCTTTTTCAGACGTGAACGAGTGGAAAAAAGTTTATTTGATTTTCGCGTTGAGTGTGATGGAAGAATCTTTTGCGGCCGAAGACGATGCGACTTCCGGAGGCAATGTGAAGAAACGTGATGGTGCGAAGTTGAGGAAAGACGTTGACAAACGAATTGTCTGCTTCGATTTGTCTGCTGGCGACGATTTTCCGTAAGTGTTTTTTTTTCATAATTTTCATTCTATTGTAAATTTAGTTTAGCGCGTGAAAAACATAATTTATTTCCCGTTGCCCATAGAACTGAGCGACGGATGTTCATTTTTCGAAATATGCCCAGAGAAATCGTTTAAAAAAAAATTGAAGTTGATGGACTGCTTTTGTTCTGCCCTTTCGTGGAAATAATCCTCATTCTTTTGTTCGTTTAACGTTGTAAAGCTTAAAATCCCATTATTCAGATGCCTTTTTTTTCTTGAGGTGATAAGTAAACGAATAATGTATCGTGTTGTTGATTCATGTATGCAATAATTATTTCTCTCCTTTTTTTGCATGCGTTTAAAGTGGGGATGCATTGAACTCGACTGAACAGCCGTACGTGGTTATTATTGCGATCATTGGGAAAGCTGGACCAGAAGCTGATTGGGCAAAGGGCGTGCCTGTAGAAGAGCTGTTGAGCTGTAAACCCTCACTTCCGAGATCCTGGACTGGTCAGGCAAACGATGATCCATCAATTTTACATAAGGTACGTTTTTTCCTAATTTTCCGGAAAATATAGAATCTTTTCATGAAATCATTCGTGATAGGTCAGGTCAAACAGAGGTCAAAAATTATTTTGGATTAGCTTAGGTTTCATGTGTAAGTCGGAATGTTCACCTTTAAATTATAGGAAGCTTTCTCTTTGAGTGTCTTTTTGGACTTTGAAGACTAAGATTTTCGTGGACTTTTTTTCCGAAAACGAAAGCAACAGGATCATCCTATTATCTCTTGAAGCAGATGTACGATGGTTATATGAAATTCCATGATTATTTTGTATGCTTTCTGAGACATTTTTGCTAGGAGCGTTTTGAAAAGTAGGAAATATTGAAAAGTCATAAAATTTCAGAAGATGTAGATTTTAATATTTGAGATATAATTTTGAACAGGTCAGAGGAGTGTACGATCCTGTGAAAAAGCTGGTGATTCTGTCACTGGAATCACCCGTGATTGACGCTGATGCTATTCTGCGTTTAAATCCAGAAATCCGGGAAGAGTTTCTCAAAACTGTGAGTTTCGTCCCTTGGTATCACAAGCATGATTTTTTTAGTTAGAACGTACAGTATTTTTTTTATTGATCACGGTTTTTAATTCTAGGGTTTTCTACCGACATGGACTCAGATCAACGCGGATTTCCATCAAGCTCTGTTTTTCATCTTCTCTGTTTCTCACATTGTCATCGTTTCGCATCGGAACGCAGTTTTCGACGCCTCGTGGCTCCGAGTATTTTTGGCCTTGAACCCGCTCAGGTTCGTTTTTTTGTCTTCAAGGGACATTCAGAAAACTAGGAAATTTTCGTGATTATTTTTACGTGTTTTTCGTCAGTCAGGAGGAGATTTTTTTTGTTTTTTTGAAACAGTTACAGTATTTTGCTGGAGATTGCTATTGCAAGTAGGAAACGTTTGATGATGGATTACATTTATGAATAAACTTTTGTGCAAGTACGATGTTTTTCTGTTTATTTTTTTAAATGCGTCATCCCCAACTATGTTCTCTTTGCTCTTGCATAGGCATCTCTTGAATCTACTCTATTTTGAATTTCAAAATTACGTTTTTTTACTTAATTTTGATTAGTTCGTGTGAAATATTTTCATAGGCTGGATGGGATAAAGTTGGATTAGTTTACAGTTTTAGCTTACTTTCGTCAGGGTTAGTGATTCGGGCGACACCTGCGCGAAGGTTCAGAAAACTACGTTTAAATGAAAGGAATAATTTCCCCCGCACTTCCTCCGTTTAAGAAATTCGTGTCAATAGGTCTTTTTCAAACTTTTTCTAGGGAGGATTCCCGGAAGAAGGTGACTTCTTTCCTCCGCGCTTTTGAAAGCGAAATTGACGACGAGTGGATCGACCACGGAAGGCTCTGCACTCCTCGTGTTTTGTTCTATTTTCCCGCGGATCCGTCGATCGTTGCTTCAGTGCCGCAAACGGAAGATCGACGTTGTTGGTCGTCGTGGGCCAAAAGGACGCATTCCGGTTATCACGCCGGGTTACAAATGTCGCCTGCGGTTCGCAAGAAGGTCTCTAAGCTCGTCGAATCTCTCGAAGACTCGATTTATAAGATACTGAGAAAAGCCCGAGTCATTACGAACTCCGCTGCTCACGCCTTATTTGCCTTGCCTTCCAGCGAGCGATTCGTTTTCTTGGATGTGCAGAAAAGAAATAGTGAGTATTTATTTATTTTTGGTGGGAAAAACAATATTTTGAATGTGCGAGGTTTTCCTTGGGATGAGAATGGGATTTCTTAGAATTCAAGAAAAGTATTTTATGAAAGCCTTCTCGTCTTCCCTTGAAGAAACCCGTTTGCGCATCTGAGTAATTACAGTATTTTTAGTAACAGCACGCGGGAAAAAAGTATCCCTGCGAACTGTAAAAGTCGCAAGAGAAGTAAAGGAATAATTCGAGGAAAACGAAAAGGAAAGATTTTCAAATAATAGTTTTCGTATCAGTCTTAATGGATAATTTTTTCGTTCTTGAGTCATCAACCGAAGGAGTTCCCAACATAATTTTCTTATGACTATTCAAGGTCAAGTACAGTACTGTTGTTCCACTCCACGTGACGGAAGGTATTTTCTTAGAACTGAGATAGGAGTGCAACCTTTTGAATAGTTCGGGGAAGAGGTTTCTTCAATAGACTGTACAGTATTATCAGCCCCTTTTGTCGATAGATTTCCTGTGATGTGTTGTACACTTCTTAAAATTTTAGTTTTTGGCCAATGTTCCTTTCTGGTCGATTTTTTTGAATGAGCGACGGCGTCGCTTCTGTTAGTTTTTTCTGCCGTGACAAAATTAATGCTGGGTGGAATGTCTTTTCATGAAAGTTATCTACAGTGCAGTATTAGGAAGTTATTAATGAAGTAAATGAGAGGTATTGATTTCTTTCTCGTATTCCTATTTTTCATATGCACGCAGAATTCGAATCAAAAGTTGGGCAGTATAGACTGTGAGATCATTGTTTAGTTTCGTCTTCCACTTTTTTGGACATTTTTCCACCCGCCCGACTTGCTACTAATGATGAGAAGATCCAAATGAATCGCCTGGCAGAAGTTGCATAACTTTTATTTTATTTTATGCTATGTCTCAGTGCAACCAAATGACGAAAAAAAATTTACTCGAACTTTCGTGAATCGTCCACGATTTGAAAATGATGTAAAAGTTCATAATTGGAAATGTTACGTTTAAAAAAAAAAATGCCGCTATCATTGCTTCAATGCAGTGCTTGCATCGAGAGATTTTATAAATGTTTTTAAATCGTGTTTAAATTTCGTTAGGGACGAATCCTCCCGGAGCGGTTTAAATCAGATGAAATTATGTCCACAATTATAGAATGAATATTAACTCTTTTTTACGACTGGAAATACATTTTATCTGTTCTGCACGCAGGAATCAGTCTCCCCTTTCCCATTTTTTTAGCTCTCAATTGGCCAACTAGTTGACTTGTTTCTTTGAATTGTTCGATGGTGAAATAACTTCGCCTTTGCTCTCGCAAAAATAAAAACTCCGCAAATCAATCTTTGAATATTGTTTCTCTGTGTTTTATTTCTACCAGTTACGCGTGGGACGATGCATTCGTCACTTGGTCTGCTCCGTTCGCTGGTGGCCTCTTGCGAAGCCGCCCCGAAAACATTTCAATTATCCACAACCGATGCCAATTCCGGGGAATCCTCCGTAAACTCGAGAGAAGACGATCATTCAGTCAATCACAACGCCGGCGGCGTGAAATTTTCCGCCAGTTTCGCTGAATTTGTCGGCGGGCACGTGGAGCTGGCGGCGGCGGACGGATTCGACGACTCTGTCGGCCGACGAACGGCGCCGGCGAGTTTCGTCCTGCCTAAAGTCGGGGAATGGGCCCGAGTGGCGCCTCGTTTGTACGAATTTCTCACGGATCGCAGCGAGGAGATGGCCGCCGCGGCGGTTCGTGCCGTGAACGTGGAAATGCGGTATTCGGAGATGCGGTGCGAGAAGGTTTTGCCGGTTGCCATTGCGGCGTATCAGGAGAATTTGCCGCCACATTACAATGAGGCTTTGCATCTCACACGAGTGAGTTATTTTCGGCTGTTTCAAAACCGTTCCAGAGATATTAAATTGGATAATACATGCCTCGCATAATGTACTTTTTTCGCGATTCAATTGGGCTGCGAACGATCTTCGTTTCGGATAGTGGACCCTGACTGGGAGAATAGGTTGCTTAAAAAAGTGTCATGCGAAATTTAGCTGTTAGACGTATATTTTAAGTGATTCAGTAGAAGCTTTTGAAAATTTTGCGATTGTGTTGAGCATTGCTCTCCTTGTTCTTGCTTGTTTTTACTTTTATTCTACGTCAACACATATTCTGAAAAGATTTATACTTTTCTCCCTTGGTTCACTCGAATTCAATTTGAGATTTGGACTGAAATTTCGCAGGATAATCAAAATATGTTCCCCGGAAAATTGACCAAATATTGTTGCTTTCCGGCGCTTAAACACTTATTATCCCGGGGAAAAATAAAAAGTTTTTTATTTATTTAAGGAATACCTGTGCGTATACAGCAATATGAGGACGGTTCTAATTGCTTCCAACGATTCATTCGTCAGTTTTCATTTCTTGGAAATCCTGATGAGTAACTGCTTATTTCCGTTTTCACAGTTGAGGCATGCGGAGAATGTGATGATTGGTCAGCGGACTGGTCCGTTGTGCGGAAAATATATGCAAGAATTGAGGAAGGAATGTGATCGAATTTGGAAATCGGGTCGGCAAATGTGTTCCGAGTTGTCTCTTCGTGGAAATTGCTGCATCAGTCCATTGCATACGACGCATAGGGGAAGGCGAGTACCGTGATTAATTCATCTTTTTTCGCTTTTGTTTTGGGAAATTTTTTCTTGCATTCTTGTCGAATATTTATGCATTGAAATAATACCGTAAATGCTCCAAAAAACGCCCCCGGCGTTAATTTGAAATTTTCACCCCGGCGTTGAATAGAGACCGGCGATTAGTTCCAGGAGTTGCTGCTGTGTAAAAAAAGGAGGAGAAAAAAGGAAAAACAGGAGGGGGAAAAACTTGATTTGCCATTGTTCATTCGAAACGAAAAGGTGAAATTGTGGAAAGGATCATTATGGTCAAGAAAATTCCCGGAATTTTACCTCCCTCCCCCTTTTCTTGGACCCTACTAATATTCACTTGAATCTCCGTGACCAAGCTTTTATGAAAGACCGGCAGTTATTAGTGCATTTATGGTACTGTATATTCAGATCTTCTAAAGACGCTCCTCTATTCTTAAATTTTATATAGTTTGAGCGAAGAATTTTCCATGATGATCGTATGTCGCAGGGGCTGCTATTCGGAGCAGGCTTCGCTGTGTGAAGATTTTATTGCCGAAATACTTTTTTTTGTGGGTTAATGAACATCTTTTGAATGCAGACAGGAATGGTTGCCAGTAATGCCCCACTGCAGTGGGTTGAAGTACGTCTCTACCTGCGACTGCGGACGACGTCAATCATCTCGTGAAGATCCGTTTGAAATCCAAGAAGCAAACGTGGCTTTCTACTCAAGAATGGGTGGAGAATGTTGTCGTTTGCGATGCAACTATTTCCCGCTTCCCGCGAATCGTAGCTCGTCTTTGAAAGTGTCGACTGAACAGAAATCTGAAGTCGGGCCTGAGGAAAAGAGACTCAGATATTTTGGAGAACAGAGTGTGAAAGAGGCGGATAATGGGAATGATGTCAGGGGGAAAACGGAAGGAGAACCTGGCGACTCGGGTGAGCAGCTGGAGGGATCCAAGAGACCTTTCAAAGATGAGGATCAATCTGGTGAGTTTGCCAATTGACTTGGAAAATTTCGGACTATTTTTATGATAGCGTTTTTTTAAAAACTAACCAGAGCATTTTAAGATGGCGGCTCGTATAGAAGTGCTATTACCTTTTTTATTTTTATCTATCGTTTGTCGCGGCGATTTAAAAAAGCCCTAAAATTACTGTATTTCAAATTGGGACGGCTTGAAAACTGAAAAGAGATGAACGGGGTGAATTATTGTATATCTAAAAACTTGGAAGAGATTTTACGTTTACAAACCTCACATGCATAGTAATAGTGCATGCCGATTTTTTATTTATTTATTTTTGAGATCATCTTAAACTTTAAACCAGAACATTTTAAGATGTTTTGTAAATTTTGTAAACTTATTTTTTAACTTTCCATGTATCTGGAGCGAAAGTGAATAGACACTTTAATACTGTATTGAAAATTCGAATTATTTCTTGTAGGTCGCACCGGTTTGAGCATGGATTTCGCCCGAGCGAGCCTCAGCCAGCATTCGAACGAATCCGCGACCGCCCTGGAAATCCTTTCATCCAACGGGAAATTCCGCGAGCCGTCGCCGTCCAGCGGCACCCCGCAACGACGCAAGCCGCTCTCCTATCTCTCTCCAAAGCCGCAACAAGAAACGGCGGAACAGCAGCCAGTGGAAGAAGAAGATGAGGAGGAAGACGAAGAAGAAGAAGAATCTGACGCAGAAGAGAATGATGAGTATAGTGGGGCGGAAGAAGAGACGACTGAGGAGATGCTGAGGCGGCTCAAGTGCGGCGACGATGCGGAAGGCGAGGAGGAGTTGAAGGGAAGGAGGACGAGGAGTCCATCTCCGACCGGGCCGAGAGTGTTGGCGGTGGACGCCGACGCACCGCATTGGGCGCTTGTTTGCGTCGGTTCCGCCTCCATCTATTCGCACAGGTGCGACATTTCATTTATTTATTTGTTGTACAGTATTTAAAAAAAAACGTAATCACGAATGACTGATTTCTTTTACGAGGGAGGTGGTTTACAATTTCTGTCAGTACCTTTTATAGTTTAAAATCCGGAGGAAAACGGATTTATACAGTACTCGTATATGTTTAATTGAAAATGTCTTCTTAATTTTTATTTTTCTACGGTATTAAAAAATCAATTGCAAATGACTGATGTCATTTACGGGGGAAGTGGTTTACAATTTCTTTCAGTACCTTTTCCAGTGTAGAATCCGAAAAAAAAACTGAGTTATACTCATATGTTCAATTTAAAATGTCTTCTTAATGGAATCACTGGAAAAAAATCAGAGTATACCCAAACAAAAATCTGATAATTTTGACCAACATTGTCCCGCAATGTCATTTTTCAAATACTGCTCGCGAAAAATTATTTTAACTCGATTGATTCTTGAACACACGAAGCTAGTCATTCGATATCCGGGAAAGGATCCCGGAAAATGCCCTACCCTTTCATCAGTGGGTGTCGAAAGAGCCTTGGAATGTACTTCTAGAAGCGCATTTTCGATTCAAGTTTTGTACTGTAACTAGTGAATCTGGCCACGAAAAAAGCTGGCCGTGGGAGCAAAGGAATTTAATGGAATTCTTTGTGCACATTCCGTGATTTTTGTTTCACTTCAGAAAATTAGCATTCGGATTTTCCCAAATATTTAATTTGAAGTCTAGGTGTGAGTTATTTATTAATGATGAAGAAATGAATCTTATAACGTGTGTCGCGTTACTGTACGAGAACGAGTCAGTAAAAAGCGCAATCTGGTCCCAAACAAATTTGAAAAACCTCGATTTTCACGAATAAACTGCCGAAGAATTATCACGAGTTTTATTGTTAGTTTTACCAAAAGAAAAACTCATTTTTCTTCAAATCATTCTTTTAGAAACTTGCTGCGCTAACAAGTAAGTGTTTGTAGCTTTGTACAACATTGAAAATTCATCATTGGACGACTTGGCGTAGTATCGTTGAATATACTGTAATGCATTGTCGCACAACCCCTTCATAGAATGCTTCCATGTCTTGTCCCAATTCGACGAGAAAGAAGGAGCAAAAAGATGATGAAGACTTGAACTGCGATTCTCATTAAATGGGATTCATTCCAGCTTAAAGCCAAATTGAGTACGAATTCGGTTCCGGGATAAACACGAAACGAACAGATGAAAATCGAATGCTCTTTCGACACCGATAATAAATGTTTCTTTTAAAGAACACTAGATATTGGTAGGAGTTATCGGTGAATCCATTCATTTATAATCGTAATCCATTTATAATCGCCTGCACCAGTTTGACAAAATTAATCGTGGCAATCCTCAAAATAATTTTCCTGTTATTAAAGTGCCGGAATACACGATCAGCCGAATTTCAGCTCGTGGTCTAATTACCTCTTACCGTGGATTGTCAAAGTCAAGTTCCCTGACAAAGGCCCACGAAACTTGGACAATCCCAACAAGCCGCCTCCTGCTTGGAACACAAAAAAGAGTGAGTCCCCTTTTCTATGCTTTATTGTTTTTATGACATCAATCTTCTCAATGCGAATCGAATTCAGTTCAGATACAGTATTTTAATTCAGATGCTCTTGAATTGAATTCCTTTTCTCGAACATGGTGATAGAGTATGTGTTTTAAGTGAATCTAACATTTTCCACTAGTGGCTCAAGTATAAGGCGCACCCAAACTTCAAAGAATTTGAAAACTCTTTGTACCTATCGATGACGCACTTCTTTTTATCTCCTAATTTTGCAAAATAGATCGGGGAGGTATGCGAATAAATATTGGGAAAATTTCGCAATAATATTTTGCACACTTTTTAATTCAAGTCAGTTAAGAACTCCGTTGAATCAGAACTATATAGTCATTTTTACGTGTGAAGAAATTTCGAATTAGTTCGTGCTCCTATCGTGTAAGTGTGAACGCCTTTTAAAATTTCAGTCTTTACCTCCTTTTTTCAACTCTCGTGATACAGGAGATATCAATGACGGAGACGCAAAACTTAAAATCTTCATCGGGCTAGAATACGAATGTCACAAGGGCCATAGATTTATGGCCGCAGGACCCAACCGAATTTTGAGAGCTGTTCCGAACCCTGGGGAAAAAATTGGGCGCGTCAAAGAATTCGGGAAAGACATCATGGATGTCGACATGCCGTTGTACATGAACTGCTCTTGCAGGTAAGAGTCCTAGAGCTTAATAGTCAGATCAAGTGATATCTTTTATGTGTGTCGGGTTTCTGAAGCGGTTTGAGTCACGTGGATCCGGTCGACGTGCTTTTTAAATTTTCAATTTTTCGTTGTCTTGTGACTGTGTTTTTCAATGTGACGTTGATTTCGTGTCGAACGGACTGAAAGATGGGAGGAAATTCATCCGGGCGTTGGAAGGGCGTGTCGAGAAAAACGGGTGATTCTCGCGTTACCGGGAAATTAATTAAAATTCATTTTACGGGAATTTTTCGCAATTTGAGAAATTACCTGAGTTGTACGGGAACATGTCAGTGCTCTTCATTATTTGGCCAATCTTATTTTTCATAGCCGTCATTATTGGAAGTGCTGCTACCAATTCTAAAGCTCTCTCTCTGTCATTTTTTCTTCTACCAGGTAAAGCTTATATTTTAAATTCTGAAAAAAATAACGTAGGTTGTCAAAGAATATTTTTGAAAATTCCTACCGTATCCAGCGATTAAGGGACCATCCGTCTTGCAAAATAATTCCAGGCACGTTGAAAACTATTGGGAAATACAGGACAAAATTAGGTTTGTACTGTACTGATGTTACTGAACTATTGAAACAAATCTTTGTTTTCTCTCGCTCTTTCGTGTAAGTTTGCGCAATTTTATGTAATTCCGTGTCGTCATGGAGATGTCCTTGAGAACTCGAACGGCAGCGAGTTATTTCAACAATACTAACGTCTTCTTTCTGGAACGCAATCGACCACTGTCTGACCTTGCCAGTCCATCTTAGAACTGCAGTACGGTAAACGTAACGAGATTCGGTACTGTTATAGTACGTGGCCTATCGTGATAAATTATCAGTACCTTCAAGTTACCGACGTGACTCGACAAAATTGTGACTTTATTCCGAAGCTATCCGAATCTTTTCCAGCGGACCGCGTAATTATAAAAATCAATTAAAATCAAGTCCCCATCTGAATTCCCTGAGAAATAATGCATTAAAAACGTCTCTAACTCGAAGGCTTTTCCTCTCGAACCTCGGTAACTCGAATTTTTTGAGGCCTTTTGGCTATTATTCTCTTGACGCAGGAATGAGAAAAGCTATGAAAAAAAGTAACTTGATGAGTGTTTGAAAGGAAGTGAAAGACTAATTGGGCAAATGAACCCTTGCCTCCAAGTTGGGCATCCTGTCAACTCATTCAAGAAGCAATTCAAGGCCCAGAATATCACCGATTGCAGTTTCCTGTAATTCTTCTTTCTTTCCCAAAACAAAAAATGCTTTTCCCTCGAACTCGAAACATTATAAACTCGGAATTTTTACTGGTCCCCTGAAATTCCTCTTGGAGGGGTTCGACTGTAATAATAATAATAATAAAAATAATAATTTTGGTGTATCCCATTTTCTAGGGATGGTCACGCAATGTAACAGTACCCGAGATTCTTCAGCCTGTTTCTCTTTCCTTCATTGCGATAACAGGAGCGAACCGGCCGCGGTGGCGCAACTCATGCGACTCCACGTCGTGACCCCGAAGGCGCCGGCACGAGTGTTGTTGGATCCACGCGTGCGCCCGAGACTCATATGTTCAATTTAAAATGTCTTCTTAATGGAATCACTGGAAAAAAATCAGAGTATACCCAAACAAAAATCTGATAATTTTGACCAACATTGTCCCGCAATGTCATTTTTCAAATACTGCTCGCAAAAAATTATTGTAACTCAATTGATTCTTGAACACACGAAGCTAGTCATTCGATATCCGGGAAAGGATCCCGGAAAATGCCCTACCCTTTCATCAGTGAGTGTCGAAAGAGCCTTGGAATGTATTTCTAGGAGCGCATTTTCGATTCAAGTTTCGTACTGTAACTAGTGAATCTGGCCACGAAAAAAGCTGGCCGTCGGAGCAAAGGAATTTGATGGAATTCTGTGTGCATATTCCGTGATTTTTGTTACACTTGAAGAATGAGCTTCCGGATTTTCCCTAATATATAATTTGAAGCCAAGGTGTGAGGTATATTCATGAATCATGATAAAGAAGTGAATATGAAAACGTGTGCCGCGTCACTGCACAAAAACGAATAAATAAATAGCGCAATCTTGGTCCGAAAACATTGGAAAAAACCTCGATTTTCACGAATAAACTGGTAAGGAATTATCACGAATTTTATTGTTAGTTTTACCAAAAGAAAAACTCATTTTTCTTCGAATCATTCTTTTAAAAACTTGCTGCGCTAACAAGTAAGTGTTTGTAAAACATTGAAAATTCATCATTGGACGACTTGGCGTAGTATCGTTGAATATACTGTAATGCATTGTCGCACAACCCCTTCGTGAATGCTTCCATGTCTTGTCCCAATTTGACGAGAAAGAAGGAGCGAAAAGATGATGAAGACTTGAACTGCGATTCTCTTTAAATGGGATTCATTCCAGCTTAAAGCCAAATTGAGTACGAATTCGGTTCCGGGATAAACACGAAACGAACAGATGAAAATCGAATGCTCTGTCGACACCGATAATAAATGTTTCTTTTAAAGAACACTAGATATTGGTAGGAGTTATCGGTGAATCCATTCATTTATAATCGTAATCCATTTATAATCGCCTGCACCAGTTCGACAAAATTAATCGTGGCAATTCTAAAAATCATTTTCCTGTTATTAAAGTGCCGGAATACACGATCAGCCGAATTTCAGCTCGTGGTCTAATTACCTCTTACCGTGGATTGTCAAAGTCAAGTTCCCTGACAAAGGCCCACGAAACTTGGACAATCCCAACAAGCCGCCTCCTGCTTGGAACACAAAAAAGAGTGAGTCCCCTTTTCTATGCATTATTGTTTTTATGACATCAATCGCCTCAACGCGAATCGAATTTAGTTTAGATATTTTAATTCAGATGTTTGAATTCCTTTTCTCAAACATTGTTATAGAGTATGTGTTTTAAATGGATCTAACATTTTCCACAAAAGGCTCAAGAATAAGGCGCACCTAAACTTCAAAGAAGTTGAAAACTCTTCGTACCTATCGATGACGCACTTCTTTTTATCTCCTAATTTTGCAAAAGAGATGGGGGAGGTATGCGAATAAATATTGGGGAAAAATTCGCTATAATATTATCCACACTTTTTAATTCAAGTCAGTTACGAACTCAGTTGAATCAGAACTATATATTTCATTTTTACGTGTGAAGAAATTTAGAATTTGTTCGTGCTCCTATCGTGTATGTGTGAACGCTTTTTAAAATTTCAATCTTCGCCTCCTTTTTTCAACTCTCCTGAAACAGGAGATATCAATGACGGAGACGCAAAACTTAAAATCTTCATCGGGCTGGAATACGAATGTCACAAGGGCCATAGATTTATGGCCGCAGGACCAAACCGAATTTTGAGAGCTGTTCCGAACCCTGGGGAAAAAATTGGGCGCGTCAAAGAATTCGGGAAAGACATCATGGATGTCGACATGCCGTTGTACATGAACTGCTCTTGCAGGTAAGAGTCCTAGAGCTTAATAGTCAGATCAAGTGATATCTTTTTGTCGGGTTTCTGAAGCGGTTTGAGTCACGTGGATCCGGTCGACGTGCTTTTTAAATTTTCAAATTTTTCGTTGTCTTGTGACTGTGTTTTTCAATGTGACGTTGATTTCGTGTCGAACGGACTGAAAGATGGGAGGAAATTCATCCGGGCGTTGGAAGGGCGTGTCGAGAAAAACGGGTGATTCTCGCGTTACCTGGAAATTAATTAAAATTCATTTTACGGGCTTTTTTCGCAATTTGAGAAATTACCTGAGTTGTACGGGAACATGTCAGTGCTCTTCATTATTTGGCCAATCTTATTTTTCATAGCCGTCATTATTGGAAGTGCTGCGACCAATTCTAAAGCTCTCTCTGTCATTTTTTCTTCTACCAGGTAAAGCTTATATTTAAAATTCTGAAAAAAATAACGTAGGTTGTCAAAGAATATTTTTGAAAATTCCTACTGTATCCAGCGATTAAGGGAACAACCGTCTTGAAAAATAATTCCAGGCTCGGTGAAAACTATTGGGAAATACAGAACAAAATTAGGTTTGTACTGTACTGATGTTACTGAACTATTGAAACAAATCTTTGTTTTCTCTCGCTCTTTTGTGTAAATTTGCGCAATTTTATGTAATTCCGTGTCGTCATGGAGATGTCCTTGAGAACTCGAACGGCAGCGAGTTATTTCAACAATACTAACGTCTTCTTTCTGGAACGCAATCGACCACTGTCTGACCTTGCCAGTCCATCTTAGAACTGCAGTACGGGAAACGTAACGAGATTCGGTACTGTTACAGTACGTGACCTATCGAGATAAATTATCAGTAACTTCAAGTTACCGACGTGACTCGACAAAATTGTGACTTCATTCCGAAGCTATCCGAATCTTTTCCAGCGGACAGCGTAATTATAAAAATCAAGTCCCCGTCTGCATTCCCTGAGAAATAATGCATTAAAAACGTCTCTAACTCGATGGCTTTTCCTTTCAAACTTCGTAACTCGAATTTTCTGAAGCCTTTTGACTATTATTCTCTTGACGCAGGAATGAGAAAAGCTATGAAAAAAAGTAACGTTATGTGTGTTTGAAAGGAAGTGAAAGACTAATCGGGCAAATAACCCTTGCCTCCAAGTTCAGCATCCTGTCAACTCATTTAAGAAGCAATTCCAAGGCCCAGAATATCACCAATTGCAGTTTCCTGTAATTCTTCTTTCTTTCCCAAAACAAAAAAGCTTTTCCCCCTAACTCGAAACATTATTAACTCGGAATTTTTCCTGGTCCCCTGAAATTCCTCTTGGAGAGGTTCGACTGTAATAATAATAATAAAAATGATAATAATTTTGGTGTATCACATTTTCTAGGGATGGTCACGCAATGTAACAGTACCCGAGATTCTTCAACCTGTTTCTCTTTCCTTCATTGCGATAACAGGAGCGAACCGGCCGCGGTGGCGCAACTCATGCGACTCCACGTCGTGACCCCGAAGGCGCCGGCACGAGTGTTGTTGGATCCACGCGTGCGCCCGAGTCCGGAAGCGCCTGTGTTCACTCCGAAAGGCGGCGCCGGAACCGCCGGCGACGGACCGACGACACTCTCTCCGATGGCGCTCACCCCGAGCAAGTACTGGATCCTGCGGTTCCCGTTTTGTTACGTGGCAGATTCTGGTGCGGACTCTGTTGGGATCCGGTTCCCTCCCCCGAAGGAGATCAATGCTGGGAACATGCCCAGACTCGGGGTGTTGTTGCGGGGTTCGCTGAGTGTGGATGGATCGTGACGAGTGTTTTCTTGAAGGAAGAAAAAAAAAAAGAATTTTAGAGTGGTGCCTTATGCAACGAACCTATACCTGTGTTTACTCAAGTACCACGCGCACCTATTTCTCAAATTTGGAAGGAAGCAAAACGTGCGCGTCGTAGGTGGGTCTACATTTTTCAAATAGTTTCAGAAGTTTAGGTGTATATTAAACTTCATTCTCATGGAATGTTTTGGACCAATTTAATCAGGAAAACTTATTTTTACGGAAACAATTGAAAATTAGTTGAAATTCAGGTTCATTTCTTGTCTAAATTTAAATTTGTGTGTAATTATTTTTTTAAATACTGTACTGTACTGTATTGCAGTTCGAGACTCACTAAAATTTGTGGCTTGCGTCTCACTTGAAGATACAATTTAATCAAAATTTTGGACTGGAAAACCTGGTTGCGCGGTACTCTAGTAAATACGATTTCCCGTCAGAAAGTGTCTGAAACTACAAACCCTAAATGTGACAACATCAAAAACACCATTTACGCGTAAACTCAATTGGCCTAAATAGGGACACGGCGGCCATAGTTTTAAAGTCTTTCAGTTTTTTTTCTTCGTAAAGATAATTTTAGCGAATTGATTTAATGGGGGTTTTTCTCAAAATCATTTTCTCGCTCTTGTTTAAACAAATTTTCTTTCCTGTTACCCAAGGTTCTGAAGTGACGAGAATGTAAGTCTTGAGAAGATTGCGTCTAGTAAGGAACTTCACGAGATCTTGTACCAGTAATTTTAATTTTTTCACGTTTTTTTTGTTTTTTCAAGAAAACCGGTCCCAATCAAAGAATGCCTCCAGCAACAAATCACAAATTTGAAATAATTGGGTTTGTTGGATGAGGCACCACTGTACTCGACTCTTTTCTGTCTTGTGTGTTGGATTTTGGTCTGTGATGAAATCGTGCTATTCCGTATTCGCGAGCAACCTCAATTTTTTTAAACTATTTTTTTCGAGTGGAGGTTGAATTACGCTGCGAAAGTACAAGGGCTAATTGATCAGTTTTTTTCAGGAGCTTATGAAAGATTCAAAAGAACTTTTTGGAACAAGTGATTGAGCTGTAGCGATTTTCTTCGAGTTCGCAATACCTTAGACTGAGTCAAACATCTTCAGTCCTTTTCTGTAATCAAAACCAAATTTAATAATATAAAAACCGTGTATTATTAAAGTGATGCAATAATTGAGGCCAGAGAAAATAATTTGCGTTATGTGGAATACTGTTCAAGTAAACCTTTGCGCAAATAAAAAAAAATTAGCAATTCACTGTTATTAAGACTTCTTAACTCCGAATTATTTCATCTTTGCGTCAATTCGTGTAAGATGTTAATTATATCAAGACTTCCACGAAAGTTGTAATCTTTTTTTTTCAATTTGGCCCTAAAATAATCACGTGATTCAACATTCAGTCCAAAAAGAATTCGTTGTCAAATGTTCGCGGATTTGGACGTCTTGTCAACCGAAATATAGTTTTTTTGTTTGTTACGAGACCTTTTTATCCGTCTCGTCAGAGTGGAAATCAGCCATGGCAGGAGAAATAGCGTTTGATTGATTTGCGTCATGTGATGTATTATAACGTGGGATCATTGATATCAATAGATCAGTAGGAAAAAAGACAGCGTGAGACCCTTTTTTTTTGTTGCGTGAAATGACGTCGTCGTCGGATTTAAAAGCAGTCATGGATCGACTGCAAACTCAAGTGAGTCTGTTTTGATTTCTTCTCGATAAAATCCCTTGAATTGAAACCTCAAAGCAATGAATTCGCGATTTTTTGAGTTATCTGCGACATTGCAAACGAATTTAAGGATACAGTGTTCGCATTTTGCAGAATGCACAGTATTACTGCCCAACTTCAATTTCTGGAGCTTAAAATAGATGTCACCTGCATCAAAAACTGGACATATATTCACCTATTGAATTTGAAATATCCTGACCTGTTTTACCTGAATCGACCTGGAACTGACGTATTCAAGCTCAATAATTCTTTTTTTTTTATTTGAACAAAAAAAAATTCGTCGTCAGATGCATGCGACACCTGTGCGTTAAATGGCGAAGAGACAATCCAAGATAACGCAAATTAAATCGCTACTCGAGAATACTCTCTCTTGCTTTCGTGTATTTGAGTGTTTTTATGCCTGTAGTTGAGGAAATGATAAAAACTAGCAAAACGTTGCACCATCAATTTAATTTCCGGGTTTGTACATGCAACGTGTTTTGAAGCTCTTTTAAAATCATTGCGGGGGTAAGAAACTATATGCAAAACAAATGGATATGAAAATCATTTTGGAAGAAAGTTTTTCCAGATAATTTGTGGATATTAAAAGTATTGTAATTGTCACAGGCCTGTTATAAATTGTGCAAAAGAAATTGTGAAGCCTCAAAACCAGCACAAAAATCTGTTCGCGACTTTTTGCGAAAAATTTGCTTGAAAAATGACGTTAACCTGCTCTTCCAAATACTGTACTAGTGGACTGTTTACAACGAGGGACTCGAAAAATTCGTTGTAGACATAGTTTTTTTGTAGAGAACCCCGTGTAACGTGGAGAGATAACTCAACAAGAAAAAATCGTTGTAGAGAGAGTCCACCTGTAATTGCATTTTTCCTATTTCGCCAGCTAAAATTTGTGATGATGAGCGTATTTCTAGAATTTCGAGACGAATTATAAAAACGGTCTTATCAATTTATCATAATGTTTCAAATACATAATATTCCTTTTGGGGGGTAAAATTGCAGATGGCGACTTACCAAGAGTTGAAGCGCGAAGTGGAAAACCTGGAATCGAGGGCCGCTCCCGACGTTTCCGCGGAAATTGCGGAGCTTGAGAAGCAAAATGCGAAGATGCGATACCGTCTCAACATCCTCAAACGGTCCATGGATAAACGAGGCCAGGAATCCAGCGATTCGGGAGGTTCTGTTCACGTGAAAGACGACTCAGCAATGGTCAATGTCATCAGTGTACTGGAAACCATTTTTGCTGCGGCGTCACAAAAGGCGTTTCCGGAATTGAGCAATTTCCCTGTTGCCGTTCATCCTGCGTCGAAGCCCCAGTTTGGAGATTATCAATTCAATTCAGCGTTGGGAATGGCAAAGGTGTGATTTTTCTTATAGGCTTCAGCCCATTTTTTTCACATGGAATACCCCAGGATTTATTCAGATTTTTCCATCGAAAACTGTACTACGGATTAGTGAGGTTATGAGGCGCAGGTTGGTCAAAAACATTTTGGACCGATTATCAAGGATTTTTTAATACAGTATTTTAAAGTTAGAAAAACTAAATGGTGAGTTGGAGAAAAGCTTTTGAATTGTTCATGATCATGGTGTGAAATTTGTTCAGCAAATTGCCCTTGATTTTCGCTAGTAATTCCCGAGGTATCTTTTTTTTCGCAAATTATGCAGATTTTCCAGTCCACACAATGACCCGTTTTTCCGAAATTTCTCCAAGATTTTTACAATTGAAAATCTGAATTGCTTGTGATTCCTATTCCATTAAATTGAGTTGACCGCATCTCTCTTGAGCGATTCTCGTATTTTCATTTAGACCTTCTTTTATATTTGTCATCAATTTTTTTTTCCGTGATTTGTATTTTTTGACTTCGCTTTCATGGGCAAATGTGTCCAGGAATGATTTGATACGTTTCTCTTGGAAAAACAAATTTATTTTCGTTCACCATATCCCTGTTTGCTTTGATCCAGGCTTTGTCAGAGAAAGGAGTTAAGAAGAACCCGCGAGAAATCGCAGTGGCCGTGGTAAACAACGTTGCGGTCAAAGAGAAGAGCGAATTGATCGAGTCCCTAGAAATTGCTGGGCCTGGCTTTGTCAACATCCGTCTGAAGTCATCTTACGTTTGTGACCTGGTTCGGGATATTTTGCTATTGGGTGTCCGGCCTCCGAAAGTCAAGCGACAGCGGGTCGTTGTCGACTTTTCGTCTCCAAATATCGCCAAAGAAATGCACGTCGGCCATTTAAGGTAAAGAAAAAATTGTTCCAATTTTTTTTTTTCTTTTTGGTGTGATGAGAGTTCTCCGAAAGTCCTGCAAGTCATCTTCATATTGTCATAGGCAAGTGTAGTGTGGGGCTAGTTTAAAAAAAAATGTATTGCTTGGATGACGATGACGTATAGTTGGAAATACTTTGAAGAACCGATGATCTTGACCTATTTTTGGAGCACCTGGAAGAACAAGGAATTTGTGTGTCCTCGTATGCTTTTTTTAGTCATTTAATCTGGTGTTGTAATTTTTGCAAGGCAGTCAGGTATTTTTTGAATGCATTGTCCGTAGTTAATGAGGAAGGAAAAATTGTGTCCTTGGAAAATCTTAATTATGGGTGGTGATAATTATTTTTCTTCACCAATCAACTTTTTTGTTGATCTTCCCTTCCCCTCAAGTTTTTCTTTTCGTATTGGTGTGAATGATTTTTTTTCATTAAATATTCAAGGTCCACGATCATTGGTGATGGAATATCTCGTCTTTGCGAGTTCGTGGGACATGACGTTCTTCGACTGAATCATCTCGGAGACTGGGGCACACAGTTTGGCATGTTGATCACCCATTTGCAGGAAAAGTTTCCGGATTTTAAATCGAAAACTCCGGAGATTAAAGACTTGCAAACTCTCTATAAGGTAATATTCTCAAGGCTTCAATATACCCTTCGTACCATTCATTCGTACCACGAATTTACTAAAGAGATGTTTCACTCGTTAATTCTCTTACTTATCTCAGAAGAAATTTTTTTTTAATTGTGCTTATTTCGTTGCAGGAGTCGAAACTGCGTTTTGATACGGAAGACGATTTTAAGAAACGGGCTTATTTGGCAGTGAAATCGTTGCAGAGTCATGATCCGGATTATATTCTCGCTTGGGAGCAAATATGCGAGGTTTCCAGGAAAGGTTGGGGAATTTTCTTTATTGCAAAAAATACTGGTTTCCCTTCAATACTTGAAGGCATTTTTAATATTTGCATGTCAGAAGTGTGGAATAACCTGTGAAGTTAAGACCTGCCACGCAAAACAATTTCACTTCCTTTTTTGCACAATTTTTAACATGTACTGTACTCAGCATGGCTTGGTTAAAAAGGTGTATTGAAATTAATTTTGTCATTTTTATAAAATTCTATGTTTTAATCAGTAAATATATTTTTTAAATCTATAAAATCTGGTCATTCAAATTGGTTGTCCCTCTTAATTTATCCTGTAACTTGTAGGCGTAAATTAGATATTTCACTCGGGTTTTTTTTTAAATCGTCTTCCGATTGTCTTCTAGAGTTTCAGAAAATATACGACCTGTTGGATATCAAGATAACCGATCGCGGAGAGTCATTTTACCAATCCCGCATGGACGCTGTCGTGAAATTGCTGCAAGACAAGGGTTTGCTGATAGAAGACGAAGGAAGAAAAGTGATGTTTGCCAAACCTGAGTCCAGCAAGGTGCCTTTAACTGTTGTGAAAACTGACGGGTCCTATACATACGATACGTCGGATATGGCTACTTTGAAGCAGCGAATCGAAGAAGAAAAGGCTGATCGAATTATTTACGTCACTGACGAAGGACAGGTTTGTATGGATTTAAAAAATAAATAAATCTTCAAACTCACCCAACCTCACAGTAAGACTTGAGTCGTTCTAAAGTATTTTTGAAATTCCTTGTGTTTGAAGTGATAATTTTTGTAGTTTTTTCGTTTATTTGCGATTCATTCCGAAGCATTGAAGATTCTATTCAAAACATTGCATCAATTTCGATTTTTTAAATAAATATAATGAAAATTTACCGTGAAGTAATTTTAGTCGAATTACGTAAGGCTGAAATTCCTGTTTCAGAACATTCTTTTCCTCTATACATCCCGCAGAATGTCAGCGATATTATGTCAGGTCATTCATAAATGCCTTTTAAAATAAAAGGGGACTCTACTGCGAAATGCAATGGAAACCCCTATAATATGGGAAGAGAGTCTACCTGTATTGCATAATCCAAAATATTCGTTTATCCTATCGAAGGCTCGCTATCGTGGGCCTGGTTTTGTTTTATTTCGAGTGCTTATGACGGTATTGTTCTTTTTTTTGTCTCTGCAGTCCACGCATTTCAAGACGATTTTCAGCTGCGGGGAAATTGCAGAAATCTGGGACCGTAGTAAAGTGCGTGTGGACCACGCCACTTTTGGCGTTGTCTTGGGCGAAGATGGGAAGAAGTTCAAGACTCGCAGTGGAGACACTGTGCGACTCGCTGACTTGCTCCTAGAGGGCGTTCGTCGAGCCGAGGAAAAGCTGAAGGAAAAGGGTCGGGATCAGGAACTGACTGCCGAGGAACTCGTTGCGGCGAGGGACAACGTTGCTATTGGGTGCATAAAGTACAATGATTTGTGTCACAACCGGTGTCACGAGTACATGTTCAGCTTTGATAAGG
>CAJPEX010003894.1:0-25546 GCA_905338405.1 Notodromas monacha
AATTGTCTAATTTAGTTAAGAACATAACTTGCGACGGTAAGTTGTACAATTGGAAAATCCAGAGACGTCCGGATTTGGAAGATTGTAAAAGATCTAAAATAAACTAATTTACGACAACAGGATGTTCTTTGACAGAATGTGACAGACTAAATTGGAAAATGAACCCCTGTCTCCAAGTTGAGTGCCCTGTCAACTCATTTTAGAAGCAACTTGAGGCCCAGAATATCACTGAGTACAATTTATTACAATTCTTCAATTTTTCCCACAATAAAAATGTTTGATTCTATAACTAAAACATGTATAATTCTATTTAACTCAAAACCTCTCTAAGTCAAAAACTCCCCAAGTCAAATTTTTCTGCTAGTCCCTTGAAATTTGACTTGGAGTGGTTCAGAGAGGTTTGACTGTACTGTAATCATGTTTGGTTAGGTGGTGGTCATTTTATTAAAGATGAAATTACAAACACTAAAACCCTCAAACCCGTGGAATCATGATAAAAAGGCATTTTAAGACTTCTCGCATGTTGATTTTTCTCCATCCCAGAGATTGTCCATTGAACCCGTTGCTATACTTGACAAATGATTCATGGATCAGCAGAATTGTCTTTGAGATAGAACTGAACAGAAAGTGGTGATTTTAAAGAGTCGGTAGCACAGGAACTGAAGGCGCCGCCGCCGCCGCCGCCGCCGCCCCGTGATCATGTGTTAGCAACCGTCGCCTAGGCTCAGAGGTTTTTATTCAGGGCCGACGCCCTTTTCTTCTTCCTACCGACGGATGGGCTTTTAAAACGCTTGTTCATTGTGCGAATAGACCATCTTCATCAATTGCTGGGCCGTTCGGAAAATTTTCGGTTCGACGATAATCGAGGAGTGGATATCCCCCAGTTCTGTTACTATCTTCGAAATATATACTCACCCATGAAAATATGGTGTATTTTCATGTGCATGTTGTGGTGTGTTTTTTTAAAATTCACGTCGTCTCTCGTCATCCATGAAAACTGCCCAGTGGGTTTAATTTCAATGGATTTGTCGATTGAGTGGGTCTTTGAGAGCTTAAATTAATTTTAAAAGTCTTAGAATTCCAAGCTTTTCAGTGATTTAAAAAAAGCGTAAAGTTGAAAATTTTCCGGTGCTGTATATTGATTCAGCCGATGAGGTTTAGTCGCCTTTACAAACACTGTGCTCGAAAATCAAATACAACACACTTCATTGTATTCAGAAGTTCAGATGTAAAAAAATCTTTTTTTGCATATGAATTGGCATGCTAAATTTTACTTGACGAAGCGAATCAGGGAAATCTCCCATATTCCGTAAGTACAGCATTACGGTACTGCATTAGAAAATTTTGCAGGTTCACATGTTCCCAGTCGGATGTGTCACTTTGTTGGTCTGATGTGCTCAAGATGTTATTAGGACAAAGAGCAACATTTTGCATAAAATTTAAAAGAAATTTGCTGATTATTGTGAGAAGTTATTTTTGAAAGCTTTTCAACGGTTGAGCATTTTTACAAAAATTAGTTAGAGCAAAAGGTGGCCGAAAACATTAAGAGTCAGAAAATTGAAGGAACGCTGGGGACATTTAAAAACTTGTTTTATCTTAGTTTCCATTTTTTTAGAGTCCTTTGGAACGGGAGTGGGGATGAAAATTGACGAATACACGTATTTATGAAGAGTTTTTTTGATCCAGGTTGTTGAAAAAGGGGAAGCTAATTTTTCATGATCATCATTTTATTTCTGCGAAAGCTTCGATTGCTCCAATATATCCTGGTATACTTGTACGTGGTACAATATTTGACACGTTTTTTAAGATATTGCCTTCGAACGAAATCCACAGTTGGAGCATTATAAATGAGTCAGGCCTGTTTTTAATTCGATAAGCTTGTTTGCAACATTGAAGTCAAAATCTTAATACGTGCTCAAAACTCCACTGAACTGAACAAACCTTAAACTTAGAGCTACAAACGCAATGCAGTCCCCCGCACAACATACTTAATTTGTGCAACAGACTAAGCTGTTGCTGTGTGAAAAGTTTGTTATGCGAATTCAATTATTTAAAAATCAACATTTTTAATTTCACCATTAATTTTAAAACCAACAGAAGTCTGTTACGCAGATTTAGTCGATTGCGCGGGAGTGAAAACCACCTCCAGAGGCAGTAAAAAATCCGTTGTGCAGGAGGTCCAGTGTGCGGGGGGTTGACTATTTTAAACTTTGGTTTAAACTGTTTGACATGAAAAACCGAGTGAAATATGATGATGTACTAAGCATGTGAGATCATCCAACTTCACGGAAGCCCCGGAAGTTAGGCTTTCAAAATTAAAAGAAGAAAAGCAAAACCAAATGAATAAATAAAAATAAAATAAAAAACGCAGACGATAATAAAGGTAATGTTGAAGGGGCAACGGCTCATCTCCCGTTGGGCTCATTGAAAATGCTGCTGGCTCATACTTTGGCCTTTGATTATTGTTTGTGTGTGGGTGCGGATGCTGGAATTGCTTCCCCCTGTGCGTTGAGGTCTCATTTCCAGTGATTCATTTATCTTTGTTACAATGGTGGTCGAACAGAGATTCAATTGTTGCTGCGGGAGACTGGCGAGCATGAATAAAAATCTCATCTCTCTTGTCCAACTTCCTCCAAATCATCATGCCCAGCGAAAACTTGAAGAAGAAAAAAAAATTGAACTCATTGTTTAGTCATGTACCAGCACGGGCACCGTTTTTTCTCAAAACTGGGAGAAAAAAGTGAGAGACAATTTATATGCGGGTAAAAAAAAAATTTAGGGTTTAGAAATTTAGGTTCGTATTACAGTATACTCGATTCTCACGAAAAAGTTTGAACCAATTTCATCAGAAAACCCGATTTCTTTGGAAACAAATGGAAATTAGTTGAATTCATATTTAAAGAGTGTTCTTGCTTTTGAAATATTGCAGTTGTACAGCAGTCACTAAAAATGGGATGCATGTCTTGTAGATACAATTTGATACAAATTTTATACTGAAAAACTTGGGTGCAAGTCTTACGTGTCTTACGTCTGGTAGTGGTTACTCCAGTAAATACGATACATCGCAGAAATCAGAATATTCAAGTCCTCAGAAATTCTTGATTTCTACAGTACTGTATATAAACTTTAAATGTATTTTTCATTGTGATTTTATTTATTTTTTTGTTATTCTCGAGACACACAAAATTAAACTAGGATCATAACAAGCGAAGCTCCACGTTACGCGGGTGAGTAGAAAAAAATAAAATGTCAGAATGTGTTTCAGGGAAGGTCGGGGTCAATCGCAGTTTCCATCCTTGACCTCTCAGGTTCACTGGTTGGACTGGGTATATTCCTTGTGCAGCTTTCCTTCAACTTTAAAATCTCATCAGACACACGTAAAAACTTTTTTTGTAAATCGCAGTCCGTTTCCCGGAATTATCATTCGCGTTCTTACAACATTTTTTTTTTTTGCTGATTGTGATTTGTGTCGGAAAATCTGTAGTTTTGTGTTCTTCAAAAAAGATGTCGATGTCATGACTCGTTCATGCGCTTGCGAAGTTTCAGAATTTTAATTAAAACGTGGTTTCGAAAACAATATAACCTCGATTATCTGGGTTATTTTTTTTAGTCACTGGGAAGAAACAAAGCAACATGCATGTTCCAAAATTGAGTCAATTTTTTTCCTTTGAGTGAGTTTCAAATTGCCGAACAAGTTTCTCATGCTTGAATCGTTGAAATTTGTTCTTTCTAAACGTTACAATCATAAATGTTATCACGCAGTTATTATATTTTATCCCGGTATATCATGTACTGTGATGTACTCTACAATCTACAGTATTCAAGCTATAATCCAACGATTTTCGGAGACCTCGGAAATACGCGCACATCTTAACTACAGTACCTTCACATTTTATGCTTTTGACGGATTTGATCATTATGTCATATAAGAGTCAGGGAATGACCAGAATAATTAAAATCATTCAATAGTCTAAATTTTAAAAAATGATTTAAATTATTCTGCAGTCTAAATTTCAAAAGAAGTCTGATTGTTCCGGATGCTTGAAGCTACGGTTCAATGAATCGGATGTACAGTATTGTATTAAATGAACTGACGTACACTTTTCCTTACATTTTTGAAACACGATGTTAAATAAGACATGAAGCAGGAAAAAATGTTGCCTGGGTCCCCCGGGTTTCGCTCACGTGCAGCTTCTGATTTTCCGAAAGCTCGGACATCAATTACGTCTAACCTCGGTGTCAGGTGAACGCCCTGAATTATTATTTTTTCTTCACAAACCCCACTTGAACTTCACTTCAATTTTCCAGCCCCTCGAATAATTTTCGTTTCTTCCACCGCGGTTTTTATTTTTATTTTTTTTTCTCGCCGAAGCGACATTAATTTGTGGCACTGGGGATCAACTAATTGGGGGCCGACCTTTTGCTCCCGATAGGCAGTTTTTTTTTTCTCCCTGTATTTTTTTTTCTGAAGGGTTCCGTTTCGGGGTTCTGTGCTAAGGTTCTGGACCAATTTTGGCAATGATTATGCACGGGTAATTAGTGATTTTTAACGGAAACAAACCAATGTCCAGCTGAAAATCCAGGCAAAACAAGAGCCGAAGACCGTGAAAATGATTTGCTGCGGTTTCCAGCAAAAAATAAATAAAAGACAGCTGAATTTCGCTCGGGCTCAAATTTTGGTTCATTCGGGTTCGCTGGATATTTTCTTCCCAGTCAAAAAGAAAACAAAAGAATACAGCCGTTCGTGACGACAACAACTGAGAAACATCCGGGTTTTAAGGAACAATTGCCAGACAAAAAAGAAGTTAGCAATGTTTTTCGCACAAGTGTCAGGTGCTCTTTTAACGAATTTACGACTTTGCGAACGGAGCGATTTCCAACTCGGGAACCCTAATTAGCGACCCTGCACAGCTTGAGACACCCTCCAAGAAGACGAAAAAATTGTTGCTGAAACAAGGCCAAACACTAGTTCTCATGTTCTCTTGCATGTCGTCTAGTTTTCCCCCCTAAAATCGAGAAAAAAAATAAATAAACGACAGAATTCCTCAGTGTGTTTTTGCGGGTGCTGGGGAGGGGGAGGGCAAATCCCGAAAAGAAGAAACTGCTTCCCGAGGAACTTGCTTTTAGCGAAGCCATTATTTTCAATTTTTTTGCGTCGTGCATTTTTTTGCGCTGTACTTGCGCCATACTTGAACAGTACTTGCGCTGTATCTGCGCTGTACTTGCACTGTACTTCTACTGTACTTCTGCTATACTTGCGCTGTACTTGCGCTGTATTTGCGCTGTACTTGCGTCGTACTTGCACTGTACTTCTGCTTTACTTGCACTGTACTTGCGTTGTACTTGTGTCGTACTTGCTCTGTACTTCTGCTGTACTTACGTCGTACTTGCGCTGTACTTCTGCTGTACTTCCACTGTACTTGCGTCGTACTTGCGTCGTACTTCTGCTGTACTTGCGTCGTACTTACGCTGTACTTCTGCTGTACTTCCACTGTACTTGCGTCGTACTTGCGTCGTACTTGTGTCGTACTTCCGCTGTACTTATGCTGTACTTGCGTCGTACTTACGCTGTACTTCAGCTGTACTTGCGTCGTACTTGCGTCGTACTTGCGTCGTACTTGCTTCGTACTTGCACTGTACTTCTGCTGTACTTGCGTCGTACTTACGCTGTACTTCAGCTGTACTTGCGCTGTAGTTGCGTCGTACTTGCGTCGTACTCGCGCTGTACTTCTGCTGTACTTGCGTCGTACTTCTGCTGTACTTCCACTGTATTTTAACTGTACTTGCGTCGTACTCGCGTCGTACTTGCGCTGTACTTCTACTGTACTTGCGCTGTACTTGCGTCGTACTTGCACTGCATTTCTGCTGTACTTGCGCTGTATTTGCGACATACTTGAACAGTACTTGTGCTGTACGTGCACTGTACTTGCGCTGTACTTTCACTGTACTTGCGCTGTACTTGCACTGTATTCAAGCCAAGCAAAGGACATTCATGAAATGCCATAATTTCAGAAAATTAACACGCACTTTTTAGCAACAGAACTTACAAAAATTTACACCGGAGTATTCCTCGTAGAATTCATCCTGCAGGGTGTTTACGGAGATCTTTTTTGTACTTCACCAATTGCTCGAGATTAATAGTTCATTAACTCTTTGTACATGGTGCAATACGTTAGAGAATATGTCCAAATCACGGCAAGAATTAAACTGACCATTCGAAGAGCATATGTTCAGAAATAATACGTAAAAATTTTTCGCTGTACAGTTTTTTTCCACGTAAAATAAAGTTCGTGATATTGCTGGCTCTTTTGAGAAAATTACTTTACTTGAGCGGAAGTTGTAGAAATCATTTAGCATCTGTCACTTACGGAAATTAATCGCGTCGTTGGAGAGACATCATTTTCAAATGGAAATCGATGCATTTTTTTTGTGCACCCTGCAAAATTTTGATTATGAATCATCGTGAGTCAAAGAACACATTTGTAAGCCTTCATCAGAAGCCTTTCATTTGATTCCAAGGACTGAAGAAACGAGAAACGTCCTAGAATTTTATGGAGTCTCGAATTCGGTGTGAACGGGCGAAGAGAGACATGAAATTTGAAATAAAATTTTGTTTTTTCAGCGAGGAAAGCTTCTTTTATTTCTTTACCACTGTAGTTTAGAAGAAGTACAGCAACTGCTTCTTTCAGAGCATCGTTCTGAAAGAAACAGTTCAGCAACACAGTCATTCGCGACGAAGCGAAACGGCTTCGAAACACGTTCCTGCCATTATTGTCAGCGGTGACGTGATTTGCAGCCTCTTCCGTATCGGATTTCGAACCCGCAGAAAGCAACCGGGGTTTCTTCAGTTCCCATTTGTCAATCTGAACGACCCTGTATTCCATCTCTTGTGAGCAGACGAGGATGAGAAGAACCTGTGTGTCTCGAAAAGCTAAAGAAAGCAACTCCGTACGTAGTTAAACCTGGAACCATTTTCAGGGAATCATTTCAAACACGCGATGTTTTCTTATTGTAGACGGGATGCAAACACATTTTCTTGTAACTTTCGTTTCACGCAGGACTCCGAAAACTTTTTTTTTATTGTTGACATGTAAAAAATCTTCGTTTTTGAAATGATGTGACTAGCTGCTCTTTAATCGTAGTCTGTGATAAATCGCCTGTAATTTTTTTAGTGACATGATTCGGCGTGATTGAAAGAAATTATCTGCTTTGTTTTAGTCAAGTCAACACCTTCTCGCTTATGCAAGACGAAATCAAAACACAGAGTTTTAAGATGAAGTTATGATTTCCCGCAAATAAATATTCTTACCTGGAGGTACAGAACAAGATAAGAAAATAATTCCATTCTCACTCATATATTTTTAATTCTTCAAGAAGCTCAAGAAACTACTCAGCAGTCGTCACTGGGCTGTCAAGCATAAATTTAAACAATTGAAAAAGTCACGGGAATCCGTTTTTCGTATAAAATGCAGGAAAATATAATTAATTGAAATTCTCACAAATTTTCTTACGTGGATTAGATCCGTGAAAATATTTAATGGTTGAACATTTCCATGATTTTTAGAAGGAGGGAAAATCAGGTTCCTGCCTACATTCTAACTTTTCCAGGGCTCAAATTCGTTCAAAGTTGGAAAGAACTTGAAAAACAAATATTTTAATGGTGAATATGATATTCGAACACTGACGAAACAAAGATAAAAAAGTTGGTACTTTCCTGTTATCTCTGTACCTTCCCTCTGACCAATTTAACCTGACCTAACCTAACTTCACCTAATTGCCTCCCAAAATCAGTTTCTGCTTAACTTGGGTTTCTGCTGAAACTGATTTTGGGAGGTGGTTAGATAAAGTTAGGTTAGGTTATGTTAATTAAAAGATATTTTTAACTAACGTAACCTGACCTAACCTAACTTTACCTAACCTCCTCCCAAAATCAGTTTCAGCAGAATGCGGAAAAATAAAATTTGCAGTTTCTGGTAAGTTGTCGTGATTATGAACTCGTCCTAAAGATTTGTCTGGATGGTAGTGCAGTCTAGGAATGAGGTACTGAGATAACAGGAAAGTACCAAAAAGTCTTCGTCCCCGTGCATATTTACCAAATAAGAGTACTGTATAACTTTCTGAAATTTTTCGAATAAAAAGCAGTGAAATCTGATACCAACGAAACTCCGAAAATTTAAAATATAACTAACAGAGAGCCATTGACAGAATACACTGCTCTGTTACTTAAATGACATCGCAGTCCTTCTAAGAAAAACGAGAACAGTGAAAAGCGTCGACCGAAATGCTGAAAACTGTCAAAAATTATGTAACGTGTCCTTCTCGTGAAGAAAAAAAAGTTATGCAACAATTCTCTTTGTTGGAGCAAAACCTGTGAACGAAACTCGTGAAAAAATCCTGGAAAAAAATATATGCTGTAAAAAAAATCTTTGGATCTATCTTTCGGAAACGAAGAAGAAAATCGCAGCAGGAGTCGATGGCTTTCGTGCACCCACCAAGAAAAAAAATATTCGTCCGTTATCCAATCGACACCTGTGGTGAACCCAGATTATATTCCTATTTTTTTCCTCACAAAAAATGTAATTTTAACAACAACAAAAAAAACCCTCCCCGGAAAAATACGAGAATGTAGTGCAACAAGTAATTGTGAACAATCCTGGGGTCTCGCGATTTTCTTTCCCCTGGCGTTTTTTCAAGTTCATGCTGAGGAGCAAAAGTCGTTGGCTCAGGGAAGGTTCATTCTCGTTTGGCCTGACCCTCGGGGAGGGCGCGGAAATTCTTCTACATTTCTCCCCTTCAATCTCAGACTCATTTTTATTTTTTTTTATACGTTACTTATTATTCATACAGATTATTCTTATGCACTATTCGATCCTCCTCTCAAGATCCGATCATGGAAGATTATTACGTTTTGCTTCGCGTAAAATCTTTTGAATCTTCCTTGAAAGAAAGTAAGTGATCTTCAAAATGCGAGGGGTGTCCGCTGGGTGTCGCTCCATTCAGAAAAAATAATCACCATTAGTTGTGTAAAGCTTTGGTAATTATCTTACATATTTTTTCAAAGCATTCTTTGAGCAGCATTTTTGCGGAAATCTGACTGAAATCATTAATGCTGAAAGCTTCCCTGGAGAAATTATAAGTCAACACGTTTAACCATATCTATTAATTCGCTTGATCCAAGAGTTGAATTAATTTTTTCTACAGAAGTATTTAGAGCTTTTCTTATCTGTGTCTTCACTTGAAATTTTGGATAACTTCACAACGTACCGGTCAGTCTAATTTCGTTTCCATGATCTGAAAGCATTCCTAGATAAATTATGAGTCAATATTTTTAACATACGGTTTCATTGAGACCTTGACGGAAATCGTAGGATTTTAAAATTTAAAATAGAGCAGGTTTTCAAAAGATAACGGTTTTTGCAGGGGTGTCCAGGAATTTTCTTGCTCCCGTAAATTCTGGTTGAAAAATCGGGTACTAGGTTCAAGAAACATGGAAAGAAGAATATTAAGGATACAAGTTTTCTGAATGACCGGACTATCTGACCATTACTTATTTCAAATAATTCGCGAAAATAGAAAAAAAGGTCGCAATCCGGATTGAACTCCAGCGATGTTTAAGTTGATTACGATAATTGAAGATTTATAATGACATTCCTACAAAAATGTCGAAAGATTCGCGACTTATTTTTTTTTCTGAGCCATACAACTTTTACAGATGCTAGAACTGGAGACAAAATATGTGCTTCCTCCGTTCAGAAATATGTTGACGAGTTAAAATTTAGCATCGGATAGATTTCTCATCAGGACACGAATTCCAAGGAAACTACATTTAAAAAAAAACGCGTAAAATGGTCAAGACTATTCTGGGAATTTTCTCTGCAAAAAATAATGCCGTGATAACAGTGAAGTTATTCCCACTCGCATAGCAACAACGGTAGGAGTACGGAACCCGAATTAAGAGCTGTTACATAATCACTTGAATATTGTACAGTATTTTTGAAGAGATCACAAATGTTGAAAATTCTCAAAACTATTGATTACCGAAATCTCGGTAATCAATAAGCGATTGATTGATAATAATCAATTATCAATAGAAAAGCGAAGTTCTTGTTATTTTGACCGCTGCATGTTCCCATCACGAAAAAATAAGGCTGAAGAATCGGATAATAATTCGAAAAAAATTTTAGAACAATAGCTCTTTCTTTTTATTTGGGTCCCCCAGAAGTCGTATCTCCATCGATTTCCCAGGGACTGAGTACATGGAATTCAACTTTCCTATCGGACCATTCATGACCTTAATACGTTCAAGCAGATTCTACTTACAAGTCGTGTACCTCCTCCTCCTCTCTCACTAAAAAATAAAAAATAAATTTAAAAAATAATAGGACGCATAATATGTGACACCCTAACATCTTCGTCGTAACAGGGCGTCCACTTTTGTCTGCTTCGCCCGCCTGAGGGCGATTTTCTTGTCTCGGGACAAAAGGCCACACAAATAATTATCGTCGCCCGAAAAGCCAGCGGTCTGCTTTTCCACGCCGCCGAATGAAAGCATTTCGCACCACATCAAGAAGCCTACAAAAGAGGGAAGCCTGAAGAAAAACCATAGAAAAGCGAGGCAAAAAGAAAAAAAACTGGACGAAAATCGGTCTTTCTTTTGAAATTTTCCTACTTTTCCGATCGTTTGCAATGCCGCAAAGAAATTCGCAGTGACCAAACGTTTCACTTTCTGCTCAAGGATGTTGGTGCTGTTTTATTACGTAACTGACTTCGGAACTGATATGTGTCCTCTGCATTATGCGTTATAACGAATTGAGATACATCAAAATACAATGTCCTTATAACTGACCTACTCGTGACAAATTTTTCATGCCAACCCATTTTTTTTAGGTCCCTGTACAGTTTCCTCGTCGTTTAAGGTTTTAAAAATCTTTCTTCAATGGACTTATTTTCAATTTTAATTTTATTATTGCGGACGTTTTCTATATGAACATGCGCTTGCCTTGGGAAGTTCTACTATTTGGCAAAAAGTTTTAAAATCGTATTTGGTCAGCATCAAGAAGTACAGTACTGTAATCCAGGAAGATTTCGAAATAATCCCAGTCCTAATATCTGTCGTGGAAGCATTTTTAATCATTGATTGCCCATTTTTCATAATATTTTAGTCTCGGAACATTTTCAGAAAGCATTATTTTCATTATAAGACGATTTTTTGAAAAGTTCCATGGCGCTTCCCAAAATCTAGGTTTTTTTTTCTCCTGAATTGAGCCTGAATATATATTCTACTCATCCTAGTACTGTAAATGAAAAATAATTTCTTGAAACCACGCTGAATGTTTTTCAGTTATAACTTATAATATACCCAAGAAAGGCACAAAATTGTCAGGCAAATTTTTATTCTCTTGTATGATGTTCCCCCCACTTGCTTGAGCTTAATTTTTGTGTGAAAAGATGCAGGTGGTGATATAATGATGGAGGATACCAAGAGTTTTTGTAGGTCACATTTTATAACCGCACCAGGATGTTTGGTGAAGACAGTTTGGCTTCCATGCGAATATGTTTTCTTGAAACATAGCCTCAAAGAAGCAAAAAGCCGTCATGGTATCAGCCACACGCAAAAAAAAAAAAAAAAGGAAACACGCGTGACGTGTGGCAAATTTTCATGTTCCTCTTTCTCATGCATCACGGCTACACTTTCTCATTGCTCTTTTCTCGGTCTTCCAAGATGAATGGACTCGGCGAAGAAGAAAAAAATGTGGATTTCTTCGGAATTTTGCTCGCCAGTCCCGGAATTTTTCTCTCCCTCCATCCACGAAAAATTCCCGCAATCCGGACAATGAAAGGAAAAACGGCGAGTCGTTGAACCTCCGCTTATGAATAAAACGCCGTTGGTCAATTGTGCGGGGCGCTGTTCTGCGCGACGAGAGCAACGCCCCTTGGGTTCCCGAAATCCCTCACAAAGCGGGACAGATGATAACCGGGACAAATGATGGCAGAAAAGGAAAGATTGAAGAGTGAAAGAGAGAAAAGAGGCGATAACTAGGGCGAAATCCGCGTGGGGGGGGAAATAAATGGCACAGAATAATCGAGCGAAAGCCACTTTTTCCTCAGGAATGCGCTGAGAATCACGGCTTGATGGGGGTCAAAAGAGAGCGAAATCTTTCGGCAATGAAAACATGATTAGTGGGGAGGAGGAATGATCTAGATTTTTTTCCCAGTGCTTATTTCTCTCCCTCTCTTCACCCCAACCCCCCCTCGAATCAATGGGATTCGCAATTTTCCATTTCATTCCACTCTACTTACGATTTTTCGTTTTCATCCGAGAAATGACGGCTAATATCACGGTTTGCCGATTGTTGTGCAAAAATCGAAAACTGTGATACAGCGAATTTTTAAAGTGACTCAGGCTGAAGCAACGAGATTTGCAGCACGTAGGTTTCTTTGTAATACAGTCGAACTTCAAGGAACAAGCAAAAAATTCGAGTTATGAATGTTCTGAGTTTGTTGCTAGAAAAAAATATTGCAAACAAATTGGTATTGTTGATATTGTGAGCAATAAATCACGGTACTTCATGAATGAGTTGACAGGATGCTGAACTTAGATACTGTATATTATTCGTTCATAAGCCAATTAGTCCTTTGCTTCCTTTCTAAGAATATCTGGGCAAATTTTTTCATTTTATATTTTCTGTGTCAATAAAATTAGAGCCAGAAGCCCTCCATAAAATTAGATTTATGGGGATTTGAGCCTCTGAATTAAGAAGGTTTTTAATAAATTTTTAATTAGGAAGTTCAGAAAAGAATTCGGAAAAAAATTTTCGTGATTGCATGGGATGTATTTGGTAGGTTCCAGTTGCCCAGGTTCAACTGCATCAAGCTTAATTTGTTCTGCGACCCGAGAGAAAAAAAAAATCATGACAATCCCAGCTTCAAAAAGGCTTTGCATTTTTTTTAAGCTTCGAAGAAAAAATTGGTTACAAGTTTTATCGCCCTGGAAATATTTGAAAATCTCGAAGGGGTGTCTAGAATAAATCAAATCGCCCTTGAAAACGCTTCAACCCCCCACAAAGTTCGTAACCCAGCAATGAATCCTGACGCACACACGCACAAAAGTGGGATTTTGCTATCAAGCCAGCAGTGAGAGTTTATCATCCCTACACAATTTATTCAATTGTGCTGCGGGGGTTTGCAACAGATTCTTCAGCTGTCCAAATGGGGGATGAGACGAAAGTCTTCTCAAAAGTTCTGGCAATTTGAGAATATGAGAGACGAAGCGTGGGAACACGCAGGGATGAATCTCGAGGCCCAGAAAATTCGTTCGCTTTCGGAAAGAAAAACGAAGTTTACCAAAATGGAACTGAATTTCACGAAAAATCTGTCGTACTGCATTTATTTATTGATTCTTCTGATATTCATGTCAAAATTCCAATTAGGTCATTAAAAATAATCATTTCTTTGGGCAGAAGAATCCCTAATATGATGGTCTTACCCCAAAATACAGAATGCACGGATCCATTTCCACAGAAATTCGTATTCTTGCCGATTTCATTTCTTAGAGGTCAATTGACTCGCTACCAAATTTATCCTCAAAAAACTACATATTTCAGATAGTTATGATCAACTTTTTACCTTGAGAAGATTAAATCAATCAAAAGAAGAAGTGAACCATTCCAACACATAATCCAGTCAAAATTAAACTTCTATGCAGGGAAAAGTAAAGATGAAAATTTCAGCTTTCCCATGTACAGTAGTTTCTAAGGTGGGACTTATAAAATTTCATCATCGAAATGCTATTGGTGCACATGGAAAGGTTTGCAAAATGTTTTCGGGAAGACAGAAAAAGGTCTTTAAATTGTCGTTGCTTCTCGGATGGTGCCTGGATTTTTATCTCTTGGTGTAAATTGATTTTTACCTTTGGAACAGGAATTTAATTTCTATAAATTGACAAATCTCAAATAAAGCATTTTAAATGACGAAGTTAAATACACACACACACACACACACAGTATATTGTCGAGGGCGTGAACGAACTTCAGAATTTCCCCCCGCATTTTCGTATTTCATCCCACCGCTCAAAGGCAATAAGCATAAGCTGAATTAAACAAACATTCAACACCAGGTGTACAAGTGTGTGTCTGTGTGTTGTGTGGGGATTTGGATCAGGAACAAACCCGTGGGGGGTTTTCCAGCATTTTTCGCATTCCCGCACTCAGCTGGACCTGACACCACAAACGGTGTCGACGAGCAGCAGTCGGGATGAATCGCGTGTCTCATCACCCAGGGGTCGAAGCATTTCTCTTTCCTCCGACCCCCTTCATCCCCAAGCATTTCTCTGTGCAACACTGAAGAGCGTTTTAAATCACAACGGAAAGCACCCCCGCATTTTCAAGCCAGAATCAAAAAGAGGGTGCCGGTACGAAATTCCTACGTCACAACAGCTCAGCGTCATATTTATGCGTGCATCACGTGCGTGAAAGTTGAATTCAATTGGATTAAATCTAAATTTTTAAAAATTAATACACGAGGAATCTCTTCACAACGATTTTGCCTGCAACACGTTTCCTCTGCATGCATAATTATTGGTGGTTCTCTCCAAATTTAGAGAGAGAGATGGTTCTCTTCAAGTTTTATGGAGGTTCTCTACAACAAAATGCAAGCGACCAAGAAAAATGCGATGATTTTTCCACATTTTTCCGGCAATGCGTTATAAAAAATTTGCTATAGGGAGAATTTCGTTGTCGACGGTATATCGAGTAGAAAGAACAACAAACTTTTCTCAACAAAACATTTTTTTCCTTGAATTTCTTTGTCGCGAGAGTCGAATGGAAAGTTTTATTACTTCAGATCTTATACACAGTATATTCAAAAAAGGTACATAAAATTCGCGTTCCATTTTATTGTACTGTACTGTGAGTTGAAAGCTTAAACAGTCAGAATTCGTATTTAATTCAAAAGAAACCTGAAGTGCGCTACTCAAAAGGTAATTTGCTTTTAGTCAAATCTTTAGCTGAAAAAGTAAAGGTGCACATTTACAGTACTGTATATTGCTTGTCCTCAACTTTTCAAGTTTTTCGATTCCCAAATTAAAAGTTATCAATTGCCAGTTGTATCATTTTTAAAATCGTTTTGAAATGTTGATGCTGGCTTATCACTGGGCGGAAATTCACACAATACACGTAATTTTTTCTTAATTCGTTTATGTTTTGAAATTCAAAGAAATCCTCTGAAAACTTCGTCGCTTATCCTTTGAAATAATTTTTCTATAATCATGCCTGATTTAATGAAAAAGCCTTGTCAAAGTGTAAAATATAGATTTAACTGCATGATTGTAGTTCATAATTCACAAAAAGTAGGTACAAATGGAACATCAAGCCGCTTTGCTTTGTTTTTTTTTTTGTGGGACTATTACTGCCAATAGTGGTCTTTTGCACCCTCGACATTTGTACTGGATCCCTCCTGAAATTCATGGAAACAGGAATCGATGGATGGCATACGTAATTCCCAACAGTTAGCTATATACGAGAAAAGGTGAAAAACTCTCTCACCTGCTGTGACTTCCATGCTGTGACATCACTCATATGCGATGTTCGCGGTTGTCTCCCAAGTCGACTATACATGCTTCTCACAATTTGCGTGGGTGAGTTGTAGGAAATACTGGGATATTGTGCGAAGAATTCTCTCAAACGAATAGACCCCTTTCTGTGAATGGAATGACATTCCTATACAATGCGCAATAATTTGGAGAATAAACGAAAACATGATCAGTCTTGCTTCCTGACTTCCCCAAATTCTGTGGATTATTAGTGGTACTCTTTTTTTCACAGATTCGGGTCGTTCTATTATTTATAATTCTGGAAGCACCGAAGCTTTGGATATGGGAGGATTTAAAATATTTTTTTTACCCTCATTGCGATTATTTTTGATCAAAAATAGCCTCTGTAACTCTCAGCACAGACAGGAACGATACAGCACTTCACCTTATATTTTCAAACTTCGGGTGCAGCTTTTATTTCCTAAGCTTATGTTGCATTTGAAATTCGCCTAATTTAATAAGTTTTTCATTCTTGTTGGTTACATAAAATAAAGTTCTTTAGAAATAGCCAACTTTAATGGAATCCTTTGTAAAATCATGACGCACAATAGCTCTTGAAACTGTTTTTCATTTTATTTTTCGAATTATGGACCAGCCCGTGATCAGATCTCACATAGAAAATTGAAAAGGATAATTGAAATGTTGAGGCAAATAAGACGCATTCAAAAAATGTTTGCTATGCCTTCGTTAAAGTGCGCTAAATGAATAATTGGTTGCACTCAAAATATTGACATACAAACTAAAGTTATCCGTCAGTTATTCATTCCTTCAATTTGTCAAGCTTTCCATTATTATTTTCCACACTAATGAATGTGGGGAGTTTCTCACAAACATGGAGAATACATTAAATAGTCAATGATCTTATGAAGTGAAACTGCTTTTTGATTACCGCAGAAAAAATTCAAAAATTGGAAAGGCGTAAATGCTGTTTCTGCAAGGTGATTTGTGATGCGAGTAATTTCGGGTGAAAACATATAGGGAAGAAAATATAATTTTTTTGATTTTCGTCTCGACATCGAAGGGACTCATTCACGAACTTTCCTCCAGCAAATTTCTGACGTTTTCAACTATGTTTTGGCCTTAATTCAGGCCACACAAAAAAATTCGGATCTCGAAGAAGAATCGATTAGTCAATCGATTATGTAGCTTCCAGGGCAAATTTTCAAGAGAAATCTGCTGCTCACAGGAATCTGCACAGGGGATAGCTCTCTAAAAAAAAAANAGCATTTTTCGCATTCCCGCACTCAGCTGGACCTGACACCACAAACGGTGTCGACGAGCAGCAGTCGGGATGAATCGCGTGTCTCATCACCCAGGGGTCGAAGCATTTCTCTTTCCTCCGACCCCCTTCATCCCCAAGTATTTCTCTGTGCAACACTGAAGAGCGTTTTAAATCACAACGGAAAGCACCCCCGCATTTTCATGCCAGAATCAAAAAGAGGGTGCCGGTACGAAATTCCTACGTCACAACAGCTCAGCGTCATATTTATGCGTGCATCACGTGCGTGAAAGTTGAATTCAACTGGATTAAATCTAAATTTTTTAAAATTAATATACGTGGAATCTCTTCACAACGATTTTGCCTGCAACACGTTTCCTCTGCATGCATAATTATTGGTGGTTCTCTCCAAATTTAGAGAGAGAGACAGGGTTCTCTTCAAGCTTTATGGAGGTTCTCTACAACAAAATGCAAGCGACCAAGAAAAATGCGATGATTTTTCCACATTTTTCCGGCAATGCGTTATAAAAAAATTTGCTATAGGGAGAATTTCGTTGTAGACGGTATATAGAGTAGAAAGAACAACACACTTTTCTCAACAAAACATTTTTTCCCTTGAATTTCTTTGTCGCGAGAGTCGCATGGAAAGTTTTATTACTTCAGATCTTATACACAGTATATTTAAAAAAGGTACATAAAATTCGCGTTCCATTTGATTGTACTGTACTGTGAGTTGAAAGCTTAAACTGTCAGAATTCGTGATATTTAATTCAAATGAAAGTTGAAGCGCGCTACTCAAGAGGTAATTTGTTTTTAGCCAAATCTTTAGCTGAAAAAGTAAAGGTGCTGATTTAAAGTACTGTATATTGCTTGTCCTCAACTTTTCAAGTTTTTCGATTCCCAAATTAAAAGGTATCAATTGCCAGTTGTATCATTTTTAAAATCGTTTTGAAAAGTTGATGCTGGCTTATCACTGGGCGGAAATTCACACAATACACGTAATTTTTTCTTAATTCGTTTATGTTTTGAAATTTAAAGAAATCCTCTGAAAACTTCGTCTCTTATCCTTTGAAATAATTTTTCTATAATCATGCCTGATTTAATGAAAAAGCCTTGTCAAAGTGTAAAATATAGATTTAACTGCATGATTGTAGTTCATAATTCACAAAATGTAGGTACAAATGGAACATCAAGCCGCTTCGCTTTGTTTTTGTTTTTTGTGGGACTATTACTGCCAATAGTGGTCTTTTGCACCCTCGACATTTGTACGGGATCCCTCCTGAAATTCAGGGAAACAGGAATCGATGGATGGCATACGTAATTCCCAACAGTTAGCTATATACGAGAAAAGGTGAAAAACTCCCTCACCTGCTGTGACTTCCATGCTGTGACATCACTCATATGCGATGTTCGCGGTTGTCTCCGAAGTCGACTATACATGCTTCTCACAATTTGCGTGGGTGAGTTGTAGGAAATTCTGGGATATTGTGCGAAGAATTCTCTCAAACGAATAGACCCCTTTCTGTGAATGGAATGACATTCCTATACAATGCGCAATAATTTGGAGAATAAACGAAAACATGATCAGTCTTGCTTCCTGACTTCCCCAAATTCTGTGGATTATTAGTGGTACTCTTTTTTTTCACAGATTCGGGTCGTTCTATTATTTATAATTCTGGAAGCACCGATAAGCTTTGGATATGGGAGGATTTAATTTTTTTTTAACCCCCATTGCGATTATTTATGATCAAAAATAGCCTCTGTAACTCTCAGCACAGACAGGAACAGTACACTTCACCTTATATTTTCAAACTTCGGGTGTAGCTTTTATTTCGTGGGGTTATGTTGCATTTGAAATTCGCCAAATTTAATAAGTTTTTAATTCTTAATGACTACATGAAATAACGTTCTTTAGAAATAGCCAACTTTAATGGAATCCTTTGTGAAATCATGACGCAAAATAGCTCTTGAAACTGTTCTTCAATTTTATTTTTCGAATTATGGACCAGCCCGTGATCAGATCTCAAACAGAAAATTGAAAAGGATAATTGAAATTTTGAAACAAATAAGACGCATTCAAAATATGTTCGCTATGCCTTCATTAAGGTGCGTTGAATAAATAATTGGTTGCACTCAGCGAAAGTACTATTGACATACAAATTGAAGTTATCCGTCAGTTATTCATTCCTTCAATTTGTCAAGCTTTCCATTATTATTTTTTCCACACTTATGCACGTGGGGAGTTTCTTACAAACATGGAGAATACATTAAATAGTCAAGGATTTCATGAAGTGAAACTGCTTTTTGATTCCCGCAGAAAAAATTAAAAAATTGGAAAGGCGTAAATGCTGTTCGTGCAAGATGATTTGTGATGCGAGTAACTACGGGGGAAAACACTGGGAAGAAAATATAAATTTTTATTTTATTTTCGTCTTGACATCGAAGGGATTCATTTACGAACTTTCCTCCAGCAAATTTCTGATGTTTTCAACTATGTTGTGGCCTTAATTCACGGTGTGTTTTTTTAAGCCTAGAGCTTCTTCTTAGCTAATCAGTTAGCTAATACATCGAAGGTCCCGTTTAAAAGTTCTCTTTAGACGACGAGTGTCCTTAGACGTGTCCCCTATCGAGAGATTTTTAAAATAATAAAAAAGCCTGATCAACCACCCCCTCCCTTGGCTCAGCTTCGGGCGGATGCGGATCATACATCATGAGAAATTTTTCCAGTAGCTGTCATTAGGAATGTTTCTCTAATTGTCCATAAAAATTTTTGCCCCGCGGCGGTCTCGCTCTTTAAAAAGGGAGAAAAATTCCTTCGGAGGCAATTCTTGAGAGAGCTGCTTGATGATGATCCGAGGCGCGGGTCTCGCCTTTTTCCCGCAGCAACAGAAAAGGCATGTGGTAAAGAAATGACGCGGGGAATGCGACTGGAGAGCTCCTTGATTGCGATAATTACTGCCGACCCCCCGAGAGCTGAGATGCCTCCCCGCTCGCGAAATTAATCATCGTTTTTTGCTCAATTAGCCCGAAAGACCCGATCGGAAGACTCCGAGTGGAAGCTTCGTTATTATATGAACACTTTAAAGGCTGGCTACAAACTTCTTGCGATTATGACGCACCTCCTTCGACGAGAGACATGTTATGCATTATTTGCTAAATAATCTTTGTGCGTGTAATTTTTTTTTCCAATTTTCGGGAATCATTCCGGCAATTTTTGTGATTTTCTGTGATGAACGGTTCACTGTATAAAAGGCATTCAAGGATTTGGATACATTTAATATGATTATTTGGCTGAATATTTCACTTACATGATATGGCCAGTTTAATTTTTAGTGTGTCTCGTTGATTGTGAGAATCAAGACGAACCGACGTCGTCAAAGTTCTTCTGGAAATGGAATATGAATCTTTAATTTCAATAGCTTTATAATCAATGGCAAAACGTAGCTCATTTTACGGAATTATACTAAATTTTCTGATCACAATTTCAAGAATTAGCAGCGTAACGTGTATTCTGTTTGAGTGCAGAATACAGGTGGACTCTCTAAAATGAAATTCAACGGACCAGAAAGAAAATCGGTGGAGAGAGAATTGCGTTGTGCAGAAATTCTTTCTACTCTCTATTGGCCTCTATGGGACCAAAACAATATTCGTTATGCGGAGAAAATCGTTGTAGACAAGATCTGAATTTGCATTTGTAAGGAATAAAATATGAAGTTTTCCCGCGGAGCCAACTTTCAAGATAAGCCACTGCATTCTTTTATTTTGGTCGGATTAAAAATAGCCAGAAGAAAAATACTTATTCATGCGGAGTTTCTACATATTTATGCTCATCAGGGGACAAAAAAAAATCATAATTCAAGTAGCGATTCCATTTCATTATTCATTGAAAGGAAGAATATAAAACCATGGTTATACAGAAATCAATTTAAATCGAATATCCCCAAAACGAAAGTTTTTGTGAAGTCGGAGTTCTTCCTAATAAAAATGTTTACGGAAATTTATAAAAAATTTATTAGTAAATTGTTCATCAAGTCCTAATGCTCAAAACTCGATCTAATTTAAATTTCAATTTTTTTGAATATAGAGGTATCTCACCTGTTTTCAAATGAGATTTCTAAACAGTTTTTATTCAAACTTCCTCTGATAAACGTATATATGGGAATATTGTTTGTTCACTGCCGATATTGACTAAAGTTTAGAATTTTAGACTTCGTACTTCGCAATGTGGTCCAAAATTAGGGTCGGTCAACATTTTAAATTATTTATTGGAATCCAAAATTATTCTTTTGAAAATAAAGAAACTTCGCACGAAATTTTTTTGTGAATATGGCGTCAGGAGAATGAAAAGTTTCAAAGAGCTTCAGTCGTTGTCAAAAACTTGTCAGAACTCCCCTGGCATACGTACGTACACCTGTTGCTCTAATCCTTCTAATTGCACACGCCCTATAAGACTCCTTTTCAATCCCGATGGTGGAATAAATTCCTCCGGTGGTTTTTTCTTTAAAAAAAAGGAGGGGAGGAATGAAAATGGAAGACACAGGGTTGATTATGAATTTTTCGTTCATGGCTCTGAGACGGATGTACATATCTCGGGAACCTCGCACGAACTGCCGAGAACCCCGATGACAGGTGTGTTGCCCTGGAGGCAAAAGTTCGCTCATATCCTAGTCTAGATCTTGGCGCAAAAATAATCACAGCTCTGACCGAAAATTACCCTTCCCAAAACTTCGGGCTCACAATTTCTTCTTACGTCCTTACATAAAAACTAAGGTGCAACAGTAAGGCAGTAAAGACATCACAAACGTAACGAGACATTTAAGCTTTAGAAAGAAGAGTAGTGGAGAGGCAATGGGGGTGGAAAAAAAATCTGATTTTACCCCCTGGGCAGGAACCTTTTTTCTTAAAACAGAAAATGACCCGAAAAAAAGATCTCATGGTTGCCATCCCGAAGAATCTAAAAAATGACGAATCGTCCGTCAGGAAGCAACCCTTTTCCCAAACTTTCGCAATCTTTCGACATCTTAGCTACAGATTCTATTCAAAGAAACCCTATTTTTTTAAACCCGGGAAATCAGGTTCAGGTGTGTCAAATTTTGGAGCTTCTTATATACTAAAAGAAATGGTGGGTGTATCGGTTTTCCGATAACTTTTTGAACTCAAAATAATGATGATCTCATCTTGAAAAATGAAGCGATTACTCTCAAGTTTTTGTCGCATTTTCTTTCGACTTCCCTAAATACTGTATAATACGAAGGCTTCTGATTTTGATAGAAAATATTCTAAAATCGGACGCAAGTGTTTCGAAAAGTTTTTCCTAAACGTTTTCTTTCGTTCAGACTTCCAAAAAATTTATCCCACCGGATTTTGTAGAAGGATGGATGATTTGAGGAGCTTGAAATTATCCACAGCGCGTCAATCGTCATCAATTTGGTTTCTGTATAGGTGCCAAATTTGATATTTTTAAAATAATATTCTTCAAAATTTTCAAGCCATCACGTTTTACAAAGGTGAATCAAATCTGCCCCAGCGATGCTTTTAGCTCATCAATGTTCCATTAGTGGTCTTGAAGGTTCAGAAGTTTGAAGTTTAAAGAAAAACTTATGGAATTTCTGCATTTCTGAGAAAATAGAAAAGCTGAAACCCGAAGAAAATTTTTGGTTAGCCGAGATATGCCGGAAAAGGTGTCGAAGAATGACGACATTGACTGTAAAATCGGCGGTGAATCATTTCCTCGAATGAACGCGGAAAATCAGTTACTGTTGTAGAATGTTGATGATTCAAACTTCTGGGTGTTCCTGAATCATTTCAAATCATCCTCACGAGGGTTTCCCACTAAATGACTTCCGATATGAGAAACACCTTGACCATTTCCAGCAGCAGCTGTTGGGAAAACACAGGACCCTTTGATTGAAGAGCTCCATTGATTCCGGTTATCTTCGAAAAACGAAACCCATTATCAGTTACAGTCGTCAGTCGTCACTCTTTGCATCTGCTCATAACCTTGAGTTTATCTCAAAATGTTGAAAACGTACGTGCGTCAAAAAATCCTCTTTATTTACGCTCATCGATTTTTTTCCCATCTGCAGGAAACTGAAAGAAAATTTTGGGGACGCGCGCGGGTAAATTTTGCATCCGATGGATGATGAAACAAAAGGGGAAGGTTACTTTAATTGGTGGTTATTAACGCATTCTTTTGTCGCAAAGAAGGCATTCCTTTTTTTTTGTTGCTGTTGTTTTGTTTACCTAGATACGTGGTGATGGATGCGGGGAGTTTATTTCGAGGACCCTCGGAATTGTTCGAAGGCCCCTACAATCTTTGCTTCATCGCATACGCGTGACGTGACAACTGTTGTTATCTTTTCTTACAACGGAGTTCCTTCTTCCACCTTGATGATGAAAACCTTGGCTCATGTTCTTCGAATGATGGGGTTTAAGGTTTGCATGGAACAAAGTGTAAAGCACACTCGTAGACAGCCNGGTCGGATTAAAAATAGCCAGAAGAAAAATACTTATTCATGCGGAGTTTCTACATATTTATGCTCATCAGGGGACAAAAAAAAATCATAATTCAAGTAGCGATTCCATTTCATTATTCATTGAAAGGAAGAATATAAAACCATGGTTATACAGAAATCAATTTAAATCGAATATCCCTAAAACGAAAGTTTTTGTGAAGTCGGAGTTCTTCCTAATAAAAATGTTTACGGAAATTTATAAAAAATTTATTAGTAAATTGTTCATCAAGTCCTAATGCTCAAAACTCGATCTAATTTAAATTTCAATTTTTTTGAATATAGAGGTATCTCACCTGTTTTCAAATGAGATTTCTAAACAGTTTTTATTCAAACTTCCTCTGATAAACGTATATATGGGAATATTGTTTGTTCACTGCCGATATTGACTAAAGTTTAGAATTTTAGACTTCGTACTTCGCAATGTGGTCCAAAATTAGGGTCGGTCAACATTTTAAATTATTTATTGGAATCCAAAATTATTCTTTTGAAAATAAAGAAACTTCGCACGAAATTTTTTTGTGAATATGGCGTCAGGAGAATGAAAAGTTTCAAAGAGCTTCAGTCGTTGTCAAAAACTTGTCAGAACTCCCCTGGCATACGTACGTACACCTGTTGCTCTAATCCTTCTAATTGCACACGCCCTATAAGACTCCTTTTCAATCCCGATGGTGGAATAAATTCCTCCGGTGGTTTTTTCTTTAAAAAAAAGGAGGGGAGGAATGAAAATGGAAGACACAGGGTTGATTATGAATTTTTCGTTCATGGCTCTGAGACGGATGTACATATCTCGGGAACCTCGCACGAACTGCCGAGAACCCCGATGACAGGTGTGTTGCCCTGGAGGCAAAAGTTCGCTCATATCCTAGTCTAGATCTTGGCGCAAAAATAATCACAGCTCTGACCGAAAATTACCCTTGGGTTTTGAAGCCCGAGTGTTAAAGAAGAATGCAGGAATGTATTTTTGATTCCACGTTGTCATTCCGTCATTTCTGTAGTGTTTGCATTGCTCTGTAAATTCGAAATCTTTCTTCTCATCACCTCTCTCAATGGGGGTGGAAAAAAAATCTGATTTTACCCCCTGGGCAGGAACCTCTTCTTTTTTTTCTTAAAACAGAAAATGACCCGAAAAAAAGATCTCATGGTTGCCATCCCGAAGAATCTAAAAAATGACGAATCGTCCGTCAGGAAACAACCCTTTTCCCAAACTTTCGCAATCTTTCGACATCTTAGCTACAGATTCTATTCAAAGAAACCCTATTTTTTTAAACCCGGGAAATCAGGTTCAGGTGTGTCAAATTTTGGAGCTTCCTATATACTAAAAGAAATGGTGGGGGTATCGGTTTTCCGATAACTTTTTGAACTCAAAATAATGATGATCTCATCTTGAAAAATGAAGCGATTACTCGCAAGTTTTTGTCGCATTTTCTTTCGACTTCCCTAAATACTGTACTGTATAATACGAAGGCTTCTGATTTTGATAGAAAATATTCTAAAATCGGACGCAAGTGTTTCGAAAAGTTTTTCCTAAACGTTTTCTTTCGTTCAGACTTCCAAAAAATTTATCCCACCGGATTTTGTAGAAGGATGGATGATTTGAGGAGCTTGAAATTATCCACAGCGCGTCAATCGTCATCAATTCGGTTTCTGTATAGGTGCCAAATTTGATATTTTTAAAATAATATTCTTCAAAATTTTCAAGCCATCACGTTTTACAAAGGTGAATCAAATCTGATCCAGCGATACTTTTAGCTAATCAATGTTCCATTAGTGGTCTTGAAGGTTCAGAAGTTTGAAGTTTAAAGAAAAACTTATGGAATTTCTGCATTTCTGAGAAAATAGAAAAGCTGAAACCCGAAGAAAATTTTACGTTAGCCGAGATATGCCGGAAAAGGTGTCGAAGAATGACGACATTGGCTGTAAAATCGGCGGTGAATCATTTCCTCGAATGAACGCGGAAAATCAGTTACCTATCTGTTGTAGAATGTTGATGATTCAAACTTCTGGGTGTTCCTGAATCATTTCAAATCATCCTCACGAGGGTTTCCCACTAAATGGCTTCCGATATGAGAAACACCTTGACCATTTCCAGCAGCAGATGTTGGGAAAACACAGGACCCTTTGATTGAAGAGCTCCATTGATTCCGGTTATCTTCGAAAAACGAAACCCATTATCAGTTACAGTCGTCAGTCGTCACTCTTTGCATCTGCTCATAACCTTGAGTT
>CAJPEX010003895.1:0-25539 GCA_905338405.1 Notodromas monacha
CATCCCCCAATATTGAAGACAAAGCAGCAGTAAAACTTTATTTAAAGCACAAGGTCTTCAGCCTGTTTCTGTATGAGTTTTAGTTTGGATGCGGGAGGGGGTTGGATGCAGGAAACTTGGTTGTGCCTTGTGAATGCTGAAAAGTGGCAAATGAAGTGTTCTGTTCATTCATTCATTCATTATACTTTTTGTTTGTATTTTTGAGTTCTTTTCATGCCAAAGGATGATATTCTGTGTGGGTTTCTTTATCCTGAATGGTTAAATTCTGTATTGTCGAGTTGAGAAATACATTTTAGAGGAAATATTCTTACTTTTCCATGAACTGGAGCACCAATTGGATGAGTTCCTATTGAAGTCAATGGGAAAACAAGGTCAAACATGCAGACATTGTGACATAGGGACACTTTTCAGGCTCCAATAATTTCAGGGTCTCACTGTATTTCTCTCTGTGAAATGTTGCAAGCAAAATTACTTAGAATCTTTAACAAGAAAAGAGAATACAGGCAGTACCTTACAAGTTGATCTCCTGCAATTAAATTGTCAAATTTGCAGGGAGGTTGACTTTTACTTCAACCTTTGCCCCACAATTTGACCTGCTTTGGCCTTTTTTTGTTGCTTTCTCTATAAATATCTTTGAATTTTGTGGAGCATCTCACAATTTGACTGATTTGCAATTTGACCATAGTCTAGCAACAGATTAGGGTTGAATTGCAAGGTACCTTGTGTACAGGGTATGGAAAATTGAAATCAGAAAAGTTTTTCACCTCAGAGAGCATTCCACACCAAGATGAAAATTTACCTAAAAATTGAGGCTCTCAAATTTAAATTTTTTTTGCAAAATGTCTCTTTGTTTTACAATTTCATTCACCAACCCACTCTCTCCAAACCAGAGATCCAAAAAATTAGAATTTTTATGTGTTTTTATATCTGGGATGAAACGCACATGAAAACCATAGTTAGCATGGAATATACCTCTAACAAATTTAGAAAGAAGCTTTGCTCAAATTTTGAAGAGAAAAAAATTTATTTCCGTCATGTGGTAAAAAAAAAAAGCACATTAAACTTGATTCCTCTCGTTCCTTCTACATATAACGAATCTAGTGACATCTACCAAAACTCAAACAATTTTTCATAGCAATGGACAACGGTTAGTCAAAACTTCCGTTATACAGATCTTTAATGCGCATTTCTTATTCGGGCACCAGATCCTTTCTTCCTAGGATAAAATTTCAGAGTCGAAAAATCAAAATTGAACATTTACGGAGCTTTTAATTCTGGTAACTCCATATTTAGCCTAATTGCAAACAAACTATACACTATATAGAGCATAGAAGTTCACTGACCAGACTTCAAATTGAGCCGAAAAACACGAGACCTTAGCTCAAATTATCGCGACTAGAAACTGGGACTAACACCGCCTCGTTTATTCATTCAGTTTTATTTGCGTCAATTTCACATCGAATTTACACACGGGATATTTCCCACGACATATCCCGTTGAAAGTGCTGGCTGTAATTAAGGCATTATGAAAGGACTCGCCGAAAAGCAGAACAAAGCCGGGTTTGCGTGTTGTTTAATTACCCTCAACAGCTATTTTCAATCATGCGCCCCGTGGGTGAGTCAGGAGAAAACCGCCGCTGATTAACGACTCGGCAATTACCGTTGGGGGGTTTCAAAGTTCAGTCTATGAGATAAATCCTGCTCAAATTAAAAAAAAATCAGAGTACAATTTTTCGAACATTTTCCCATCGAACCCCATTCAACCATGCGTCAAACTCAGACTGAACGGAATAAATTGAAAATACAAATTTTCTATTACTAACCTTGCTGGTGTGAAACTGAAATCAAACAACGTTCCTTCATTCTAGAATGGTTTTTAAGTTTTGTGTCAAACTGAAAAGTTATAATACTCAAGTGACTTGATTTCTCTTTTTAAATGATTTCAAAATCATGCTTAACATTTTTAAAGCCTTGAAAGTAAAAACATAAAATCACCAGCCTATAAATCAAGCCTACAATATTCAATTTTCTTCAAGATCAACAAAAAAATACAGGTACATGTGGTACCTTGCAATTTGACCCTAATCCATTGCCAAACTAGGGTCAAATTGCAAAGAAACTTAGTGAAATTAAAAAATATCAGTACAGAAACACAATAAATTATTCAAAGCAGGTAAAATTGTGGGGCTATGGTCAAATGGCAAATTAAACTGCTTGAAAATTTGACCATCAAATTGCTGGTTGAATTGTGGGAGGCTGGATTGCAAGGTACCACCGGTATTCTCAAAAAACTCTGCAGAATCCACTATAAAAAATGGTAAAAAATCAGGGGCAAAAACAGGTTTCTTGTATAAAATTATTGCACTGACTTATACAATGATATCCACATAGAGTGATAAGAAATTTTGGTATATTGAGACTGGCGTCTTCTCGAATCAAAGTGACGGTTTTACAAAAAAAAATAGTCGTCCTGTTCTAAATTGGTTGGGTTGACTTCTTAGAAAACACTAATGACGAAAGAATAAAAAACTGTGTTTTTATTGTATTAAAATTACAATCTAAAGAACAGATCTACACATAATCCAACTACCCCAGAAAACAAATCAGTAGCATAGCATAAACAAACTTTACATTTGACTGAAACATTGCCTAAATTTTTCGAATATTCTTTCAGTCTCAGTGCAGAAGCTTCATTTTTCACCGAAATATAGAAAAATTTTCGTCATGTTAAAATTTTGGTGGTTGGTCGCATTTTGAAACACATCCAAAAGTTGAATCCCCTGTTTCTCTCTGATGCCGAAATTTGAGACTCAAACCCTATATTTGAAATTATTTCAATCGCGGGCGTAAAACAAGATTCGAGATTTAAATCTCATTTACTGAGCATTGGAATCGGTGCAAAAAAAGAATCCTTGTTAGAACTTGATGGAGAAAACTGGAATTTAAATTAACTGGCTGAAACTTGACCAACTTTTCAGCCAAACCTCGCAATAAGCGGTGCATCAGGAAATAAAGGCGCATGCTGAATTAAAAAAAAAAAAAAAAAGATGCGGCGTGAGAAAAACCATAGGGTCTTGATTGTTTGAATCCCGCTTTTCACCACCAACCCCCAGTTTCTTTGGAAGATGAGATGTTTTCAGCAAGTAACGATTTTCCTAATAAACCCATGGGAAAAAACACAAGGTGCGGGTTTTTCTCTCGGTGTTCTTACTGGGAGGTTTACCTTTCACCGCGTCCGCTTTCGACACGGGTTTTAAAACGAGACCAAGGTTCCTTCATAGGAGGGTTCAAAAAAGGTGGGGTTGGAAAAGTTAAGAAGAACCCAGAGTGTGTCTTAACAAACGCACTCTTGTGCAAATGATCATTGATAAACCACGTACCCTAAAAAGGTTTTCTTCGGACAAGAAAAGAAACTAAATCGGCGGATTACCTTGCATTTCGTCTCGGCTTCATTGTACGAAATCAAAATAGAAAAACGATGTTCCGAAAAGTCCCTTGGGATAACTGAGGATCAAGCCAGTGAATTTCTAAGCAGCAGGGAAAAAATTAGCATTTCAAGCCCTGGAATAAGCTTTGAGCTAAGCCATGAGAAAATGTCTGCAAAGAAATTTCTGCAGTGGAAGTGTACACACAGGGAAATCCTGTGAAAAATTAAATTCCAGGAAGTTCAGTACAGTATTAATGAGACAAAGAAATACTTGAAAAACATTTTCAAGGACATTTTTGTGATGTTAGGTGCCCTGCTTAGAACTCCTTTTACTAAGTTCCCTAGTCGTCCTAAAAGAGAGGACCGTAAAAGAAAATGTCCGTCAAATAAAAGCCTTAAATTAAGTTTATTAACTCTTTTCAACTGTTCTTCCGACATTTCCCCAAAATAAATCAGCTTGCAGGTAAACCCTCCCCTACAATAGGACAAGTTTACGCTAAAATAATTTTTGAAAGTTTTATTTTCACAGAACAACTGTATTTTTAAAGCTGATGAGCTCAATTAGGAGTTCAAGTCAAATGTTCTTCAATGATAGGAAACCCGTTATTTTCAACTGTCATATTAGACCTTCTCCCCCATAATACATTTATCAAAAGTAGCAATGAAGTCTGTTATCTTTATCTGAAATTTCAGAGAGTCAATGGCACTTGAAATCATGTGATGAGAAAATAGGCTTTTCTTCCAGCAATGAAGATTCAGACATTACTTTCTAAAATTAATTATTTCACGCTTTCATTCTGAGAAACCTTATTCTTCAGGTCCTGATTTACAATTTTTGCAGGCATACCACTGAAGCAGCTTCATTAGTTTTTATTTATTTTATTCAAAAAAACAGAAAATTTATAAATGCCTGCCATAACATTTTTTGAAAAAATGTTTTGAGTCTGCACACATTTTATGAAACTTTGACAGTTTGCAGAAAAATTTTGGGAAATTTGCTGGTCTGCAAAAAATTCAATGGAATGTCCCAGTCCATGGGCTCAAAAAGATTGGGGAACACTAGATTAGAATCCAGGTCATCAAAGGTGTCAAGAATAGCGTTAAAGTTTGTAAGGATTGAATAAAACAAAAGGATTTGGTTGTGGGCTACAATTGGGGTGACTGAACACCTTATTCTGAGGTTGGTATATTTTCTTGAAGAAGTTTTACAAATCACAAAATTTGCAAATTACTCTAGAGATCCTTATAGTACCACTGCTCCAATTGAAGTGAAGTTTTTGGTAGAAGTTTTAGAGGAGTTTCTTTCAAGGAAATGGAATATTTCCACTGATATTGATGTTTTAGAAATTGAGTTTTTGTTTTAACCATTTTTATTTCCAGGCATTTTAGCTTCTGAAGAGTCAGAGATTTTCATGACCATTGGTCATTTACCAATTCCTGTGGGAGTTGGGGTGAAACCCAATTTTGAAGGAAGCATCCAAGTACAAATTTGGGCAGGATACCAAAACTTGTCCTTCCATGAATTGGCAGTGGAACAAATTTAACCCTGGCACTCTCTTTGAGAGATTAAGTTTTATAGATGCAGGCAGAACCTGATAAATTACCATTTTCCTCAGAACAGCTGACTAAACTTGCGACAATAGGTTCTTGAATCCAGACAAAAGTCATTAAAAAACTTGAAACACAACAATGGGTGCATGACGAAAACCCTTTCCAAAAAAAAAGCTAGACTTCGTGATTTCAGGAAACCCATCCCAGTTACTTCATACCTCAGTATCATCAAAACGAGAAAAAAAAACATAATTGATGATAGACGCGGATTATAATGACCAGCAGGAACCTTTTCATCACAAGAAAAACATCCCCAGGAAGAAATGAAACTCCTCAACTCACCCGAAAACATGCAAAAAGCAACACTTAGGCGCGTCGGTGAGAACAAAAAAAGGGGCCAAAGAATATTCCCCCCCCCCCCCAAGAAAAATAAAGGGAAAAAAATGAAATGACGAGGAATTACCAGGATTGTATTATTACAGGCCGGTGTGGTTCATCTTGATCGTCTACCATACATTTCCAGACATCCACAGCTGCTTGCGGAATAACAGAGAGAAGGAAAATGATGGACGCAGAGGATTCCGACTGAAAATCACCGTGATTCAACCCATGGGTTGTGAAAAATCTTTTCAGACATCCCCCTCCTTATATTCGAGTAATTTTTCGTCTTCTTCTTCTTCCGAGGCCCAGTTATATACATGCTTTGCCGCAATTTCAAGATTTAAATCATAGACAGAAAAAAAAACGTTTATTCGAATTTTTAAAATAAAATGGACAGAACCGTTTTCTGCCCTTTCAAAATCTCGATCCTTCTCTGCTGAAATGCGTGTCGAAAAAGTAATCAGAAGTTGAATCTCGTTATTTTCCCAATCCGAAAAAAATGCCGAAGTCAATTATTCCCCCCGTCGATTCCCGATACCTCACGGCTTTTCAAAGTAACATTTATCCCCACGAAAAACACTGCACACCCCTTTCGCAATTATTTATTGCAAATTTTATATTTAAGTTTTTTGAAACCGTCAAACAGTTTAAGCGATAAACGAATGCTACATCCTAAGTGAGAACAATTTTACTTATTCTAAGTCATATACCATGTCCAGAGTTCTGGATATTAGCTTATTTCATGTAGATGTCACTGCAATTTTTGACGGAGTTCGGTTTGGCTTAAAAATGAGGCGACATCTTGATGACTTGGAAAGCGGTTGTAAAATTAAAGAACACTTCAGATTTTTCGTGAGAAAAAAGGGATATGATAAAACTCTTCATTTTTGAAAAAAGATTATTGCAAGTTTTTTAAAAGCCCAAACGGACAAGTGGCAAGAGAATTTTAGCCCATATAACAGGTATTTTCAGTTAGTAAATTAGTAAATGCAAATTTTATATTCCAAGTTTACTGAAACCATCAAACAGTTTAAGCAAAAAAGGAATGCTACATCCTAAGTGAGAACAATTTTACTTATTCTGAGTCATACCATGTCCAGAGTTCTGGAATTTAGTTTATATCATGTAGATGTCGCCTGAAATTATTGACGGAGTTTGGTTTGGCTTGAAACAGAGGCGACATCTGGATGATTCGGAAAGCGGCTGTAAAATAGAAGAACACCAGATTTTTCGTTTTCCGCGAGAAAAAAGTCATATGATGAAACTCTTTATTTTTGAATAAAAAAGAGATTATATTTCAAGGTTTTTAAAAGCCCGAACCAATATGTGGCAATAAGGGAATTTTACCTCGGGAGTAAAAGGTATTTTCAATTTTCCAGAAAATTAGCAAATGCAAATTTTATATTCCAAGTTCACTGAAACCATAAAACAGTTCAAGTAAAAAACGAATGCTACATCCTAAGTGAAAACAATTTCACTTATTCTGAGTCATACCATGTCCAGAGTTCTGGAATTTAGTTTATATCATGCAGATGTCGCCTGAAATTTGTGACAGAATTTGGTTGGGCTTGAAACAGAGACGACATCTGGATGATTCGGAAAGCAGTAGTAAAATAGGAGAACACCAGATTTTTCGTTTTTCCGCGAGAAAAAAGTCATATGATGAAACTCTTTTTTTTTGAATAAAAAAGAGATTATATTTCAATTTTTTAAAAGCCCGAACCAATATGTGGCGAGGGAATTTTACCCCATGACTAAAAGGTATTTTCACTGCGCTGGAAATGCCCGAAGGCGATTTTTTTCATAGTTTACTGAGAAAGGACTGAAAAAAAAGCGAGTGAATTCCCACATTTTTGTCCGCGGCGCTTGTGAGCACATAATTGACTGGTTTTGATTTCGCTCGTGGAAAGGAAGAACAGGGGGTAGGAAAAAATGCGTCGGCGGGATCAAAGAAAAAGAGCTTTTTCCGCCCGATTTGCTCCTAGTTCGTCCACTTTTCTCTCTCTCTTTTTAACAACATCCCTTCGTTTTAACCCCTTCGGCACGGAAATTGCCAAATCAGGGTCTCACCTTTTTCCTTTATTTTTTTTTTCCGCAGCGCAAAAATCGCGGGGAGCGTATAAAAATTACAGCAGCCCTCCTTGAAGTGCGAAAGAGATTCCTTGCAGAAAAGTGAAGTGTAAACTTTGATTTTCAGGACCTAGGGAAATTGATCATGCGATTCTTTGTGCAGATTAAATGGACTGATTCCTGTTTTCTTCTCTCGCCATTTTGTTATTTATCCTTTGAGCCTTCATAATTCAATTAATGCACCAATGTTTTCTGCTCACAAACATGTAACAATATTGTACTGTATTCTCTGACTTTCTAAAAAGAAACTCTTCCTTTTTCAATCTTCCTGGATTGATTGGTCACATTTACTCACGCATCAATAATTGTTTTGTGTTTGGGGATATAATATAAATAAAAAATTATAGTGGAATGACAAAAATTAATACAGTACTTCTGAAGTGGAAGCGTATACAGTATTTGTTTCTTTTAATTTGGCCTGAAATGTATTTGCAATTTTATCACAAAATGTCCCTATGTTGAGTCAGTGTCCTCATGTTGGGCCTTATTTATTGATTTTTTTTTGGGAAAATAAGTGTCCCTATGTCGATTTGTCTGCAGGTCAAAATGTCCACTGTGGGGGTCACACTTTATTTTATAACTGGTACACAAATCATACAAATAACATTTGATTTTCTTCATCCTATTTAAAAAAAATGCAAATATACATTTGAAATTTATTTTGACAACCCTGCGATGACACTCTGCAAATGGCTTTTTTGTCGATTTTTGGTTCAGAAAAACTTTTAGGACTCAACAATATTCACAAAACAGAACTGCCTTTAAAGACTCCTTCTTGCCTTCAAAACATTTAATCCATGTATTGAACTCACACCCATGTGTTAAAATGGAGTAAAAAACTACAGTATTATTTCATGATGAACATCCAATGCTTTATTTTCTCTCATAATCATTCACCAAATTACTTTAAGTCCTTTTTTCTCAAATTTGAATTAAGGACACAAGCACGAGTTCAAATGCAGTGATTGGAGCTATACTTTTTCTTTTGACAATTTTTTCTTCATAGCTTGATGGTGTCTGGATTTATGTGCAGGATAAGCACATTTTGGTTTGACAAAAGGTCACCAAAACTGTAACTGACCTGTTTGGTCAAGTAAGTCTAGAAATCTATTGATGAGCCAAGTAAGTGTAATGGCACTGTCCAGATTTTGCACTAAGTTAATCCTTTATATTTGATTGATTAAATGAAGCCTTTTGGGGAGACATTGCTTCTGTCTCCCTTGAAACCATTTTGTAAATAAAACTGGAAAATGAATATTTCCAGACTTGTAACATATTCACTGTTTCATCTTTCAAAAAATTGGAATTACTGGATTATAATTTTGTTTAAAAAAAACTTGACTCTGCTGCACAAGGATTGAACATTTATATTTCGGTTTATTTCTGAAATCTCCAACCTCAGAGAGTTATATTTTCTTTTAGATTTCCAAACACAGCAAATGTATCAGAGGTCAGTATCCATGAAACGCTCGCAAATTAAAATTTTATATTCCCTCAAATACCTTATACGTGAGTAATTTTGCAAGGCATAAAAGCGAGTGAATTCCCACATTTTTGTCCGCGGCGCTTGTGAGCACATAATTGACTGGTTTTGATTTCGCTCGTGGAAAGGAAGAACAGGGGGTAGGAAAAAATGCGTCGGCGGGATCAAAGAAAAAGTGCTTTTTCCGCCCGATTTGCTCCTAGTTCGTCCACTTTTCTCTCTCTCTTTTTAACAACATCCCTTCGTTTTAACCCCTTCGGCACGGAAATTGCCAAATGAGGGTCTCACCTTTTTCCTTTATTTTTTTTCCGCAGCGCAAAAATCGCGGGGAGCGTATAAAAATTGCAGCAGCCCTCCTTGAAGTGCGAAAGAGATTCCCTGCAGAAAAGTGAAGTGTAAACTTTGATTTTCAGGACCTAGGGAAATTGATCATGCGATTCTTTGTGCAGATTAATTGCACTGATTCGTGTCTTCTTCTCTCGCCATTTTGTTGTTATCCTTTGAGCCTTCATAATTCAATTAATGCACCAATTTTTTCTGCTCACAAACATGTAACAATATTGTACTGTATTCTCTGACTTTCTAAAAAGAAACTCTTCCTTTTTCAATCTTCCTGGATTGATTGGTCACATTTACTCACGCATCAATAATTGTTTTGTGTTTGGGGATATAATATAAATAAAAAATTATAGTGGAATGACAAAAATTAATACAGTACTTCTGAAGTGGAAGCGTATACAGTATCTGTTTCTTTTAATTTGGCCTGAAATGTATTTGCAACTTTATCACAAAATGTCCCTATGTTGAGTCAGTGTCCTCATGTTGGGCCTTATTTATTGATTTTTTTTTGGGAAAATAAGTGTCCCTATGTCAATTTGTCTGCAGGTCAAAATGTCCACTGTGGGGGTCACACTTTATTTTATAACTGGTACACAAATCATACAAATAACATTTGATTTTCTTCATCCTATTTAAAAAAAAATGCAAATATACATTTGAAATTTATTTTGACAACCCTGCGATGACACTCTGCAAATGGCTTTTTTTGTCGATTTTTGGTTCAGAAAAACTTTTAGGACTCAACAATATTCACAAAACAGAACTGCCTTTAAAGACTCCTTCTTGCCTTCAAAACATTTAATCCATTTATTGAACTCACACCCATGTGTTAAAATGGAGTAAATAACTACAGTATTATTTCATGATGAACATCCAATGCTTTATTTTATCTCATAATTATTCCCCAAATTACTTCAAGCCCTTTTTCTCAAATATTAATTAAGGATATGCTAGTTCAAATTCAGTGATTGGACCAATACTTTTTATTTTGACAATTTTTTCTCCATATACCTTGATGGTGTCTGGATTTATGTGCAGGATAAGCCCATTTTGGTTTGACAAAAGGTCACCAAAACTGTAACTGACCTGTTTGGTCAAGTAAGTCTAGAAATCTATTGATGAACCAAGCAGGATGTAATGGCACTGTCCAGATTTTGCACTAAGTTAATCCTTTATATTTGATTGATTAAATGAAGCCTTTTGGGGAGACATTGCTTCTGTCTCCCTTGAAACCATTTTATAAATAAAACTGGAAAATAAATATTTCCATAATTGTGACATATTTATTTTCCAGTTTTATATACAAAAGAGGTGAATATTTCCATACTTGTCACATATTCACCATTTCATCTTTAAAAAATTGGAATTCCTGGATTAGAATTTTGTTTAAAAAAAAACTTAACTCTGCTGCACAAGGATTTAACATTTATATGTGGGTTTATTTCTGAAATTTCTCACCTCAGAATCAATATAAAAGAAAATCTAAAGGTTTGTGTCGTTTACATAGTCTCCAGTCATAGGTACTTTGCGAGCGTTTAATTTTAAAATATAAGGGAGTTTATGGAATATGCACTCATTAAAACGTTCCGTATAAAAGCGAAATATTTACCACTGAAGACGAACAAAATAAAATAAAAATAAGAGTGCCGTATCCCAGGGTTACTGATAATTTCACTCCTGATCGACTGTGTAAAATTTTTCCACTCTACAATCTTCAACAATAAATCGCGGCTTGACCTTCCCAAAAATTTACAATTCAATTCTGCGCAAAATTCTCCAAGCATTATTCCGTCAAATCCTGTTACTCTCCTCTATTTTCTTTTGTATTCCTCAAGAAAAAATTACATGTTGATGATAATATAGTGCAGTGCTCCCCAACCTTTTTTGGGCCTGTGGAGTGGCAAATTTCCAGATTTTTTTTTTACACTGTTAAACTTTCACAAACTTTTCTGCTGACCAGCAAAGTTTCATAATTTTTTTCAGACTCAAAAAAAGTTTTGCCAGAAAGATTTTGTTGATTGGAAAATTTCCATATTTTTGTTACACTACTGGTAAACTTCCAAAAATGTTCTGCTGGCCAGCAAAGTTTCATAAATTTTTTTCAGACTCAAAAACGTTTTGCCAGAAAGATTTTATGGCATGTATTTAAAAAAATTTCTGATTTTTGCAGAAACTAGGTTAAGAACCAAAAATGTCTTCAAAAAATTAGAGAAGTGGTTTTGAAGAAAGGTTTCTCAGAATTAAAAACCAAAATAATTCATTTTGGCTGCTGGTGAAAATTTGTCTGACGTGTTATCAGAGGAAAAGCCAAATTTTATTTTTCATCAGATAATTTCAACTGTCATTGCCTTTACAAAATTTCAGATCAAGATAACAGACTTTATCGCTACTTTAGATAAATCTCATGGTGCTGAAGAAAATTTCCTGTGGGCCATAAAAAAAAAGCCTCTGTGGACCAGCACTGGTCCGCGGACCATGGTTTGGGGAACACTGAAATTCTGCTGGTGAAAATTTGTTTGAAGTGTTATCAGAAGAAAAGCCAAATTTTATATTTCATCAGATAAGTTCAACTGCCATTGCCCTTCTGAAATTTCAGAAGGACCATGGTTTGGGGAACACTGAAATTCTGCTGGTGAAAATTTGTTTGAAGTGTTATCAGAAGAAAAGCCAAATTTTATATTTCATCAGATAAGTTCAACTGCCATTGCCCTTCTGAAATTTCAGATAAGGATATCAGACTTCATTGCTACTTTGGATAAATTCATTGTGCTGAAGAAAATTTCCTGTGGACCATAAAAAAAGAGCTTCCGTGGACCAGCACTGGTCTGCGGACCACGGGTTTGGGAACATTGAAATTCTGCAGGTGAAAATATGTCTGAAGTGTTATCAGAAGGAAAGCCAAATTTTATTTTTCATCAGATAATTTCAACTGCCGTTGCCCTTCTGAAATTTCAGATAAGGATATCAGACTTCATCATTGCTACTTTGGATAAATTCATTGTGCTGAAGAAAATTTCCTGTGGACCATAAAAAAAGAGCTTCCATGGACCAGCACTGGTCCGCGGACCACGGGTTTGGGAACACTGAAATTCTGCTGGTGAAAATTTGTCTGAAGTGTTATCAGAGGAAAAGCCAAATTTTATTTTTCATCAGATAATTTCAACTGCCATTTCCCTTCTGAAATATCAGATAAGATAGCAGACTCCATTGCTACTTTAGATAAATTCATTGTCCTAAAAAAAATTTCCTGTGGGCCATCAAAAAAAAAAAAAAGCTTCTGTGGACCAACACCGGTCCGCGGACCACGGGTTGGGGAACACTGAAATTCTACTGATGATCACACGGAATATTTCTAGCCAGATTATCATCATTTCTTTTTCTACAAATTCTCCAGCAGCAGTCAAAAAAAAAAAAATGCAGGAGGGGGTGTTTCAAAGTACCGTCCTGACAAGACAGACCATATTTCCGCATGTGCGCGGTTCCCCTTTAGCAGCTCCGCGGCGCGGCGGGAAAATTACAGGATTTATCTCCACGCATTTGATCAAGCCTCAACGGAAGACTCATTCCGCACATTCTTCCCTCACCTGTTGGGGTCATTACTGGGATTGTTTTCTGCCCCCAGCTGGCACAAAAAAAAAAGAAGAGGGAACCCCTCCTTTGGAACAAGAACGGAAACAAAAAAGAAAGATGTGTATTCCCCGAGTTCAATTTCACACGTCTTCGTCGCTTGTTTCGACGGGGCGGGCGTAGATATATATTTATATTTTTTGTTGTTGTTGGGCTCCAGTGATTAGTTTATCCTTTATTGCATTCTCGGGATTCTTAATGATGAGAAACGAGGCACATTTTGTGTGTATGAAGGCTGTGGTTCTTGCAGGTGTTGGAATAAACTGCCCTCTTGGTGTTTGTGTGGGAGGAATTAACAGAATGCCCTTGAAAAGAATAGGCATGGTTTTGTAATTTTTTTGAAAACTCTGGTACAGGACAATCATGGTATTGCTTGATTACTGCATTTATGAGCGAAATGCACACCTGAATTTTTCAGCATTAAAAAAAAAACTTGTTCATCCTGCACCCGTTTTTCAGGGACTGTAAATTTCAATACTGGCGGATTCGCTCTACAATGATCTTCTCTACAGCAATTTTTATCTGTATGAAGAATTTTCTGTGCTCTTGTTATTGGGTTTCTCTCCCCATGTCAAAAGGGTTCGTCTCTGCGACGAAATTCTCATCGCAGATTTTTTTTGGGGACCTCATTGGATTTTGTTGTATAGGGAGCCCAACTGAATTCTGAAAATGAAACGCACCAGGATTTTAATTTTCGTCTGAAATAAATTACAGTGAGACCCCCCCCACTCGCGAAAACCCAAGCCCTGCCCCAGACAAAGGACTCCCGGCGGACCCTTTTTTGGGGTCGGATAGCCCTTTTTTTTTGGGTGCATGAACTGCAGGATTACCTGCATGCACTCGTCCGCGGTACGAAGAAAACGTGTTCCTTCTGCACCCGTTTTTCAGGGACCGTAATTTTCAATACTGGCGGATTCGCTCTACAATGATCATTTCTACAGCTATTTTTCTCTGTATAAAGAATTTTCTGTGGTCTTGTTATTGGGTTCTCTCCCCATGTTAGAAAGGTTCGTCTCTGTGACGAAATTCTCATTACAGAGTGTTTTTTTTTTTACGGGTCCTTGTTGAATTTCGTTGTTGGGAGTCCAACTGAATTTTGAAAGTAACAAGCACCAGAATTTTAATTTTAATCTGAAATCAATTACAGTGAGAACCCCAAATGTGGACACCTTGAGGTGCAAAAAATTCAACGCAGGAACACTTATTTTCCCATGAAAAATTAATAAAAAAGGCCCAAACTGAGGACACTGACTCAATATAGGGAAATTTTGTGATAAAATTGCAAATACGTTTCAGGCCAAATTGCAAGAAACAGATACTTCCAACCCTAGAATTGATGTAAGAAAAGTTCTTGGGCATTTCTTTCACCAATTCACCATCCATTTAGCTAATTTTAAAAAAATTACCTCCAGCATAGAGGGACTTCCTTCTCACTTTTTCCTGGAATGTTATTTTTACACAGAATGCCAACTTTTATATGTACTGTACAGAGGTATCAGTATTCAATTCCCCAAATGCCCATATTGTGTTGAAATATATAGATTGAATCAGTTTAAATTGGTAGACAATTTTTATTTTCATGAAATTATGGTGAGTATTTTGTCCATAAAACACCAACTAAAAATTCTATAATGTAGGCCTAAGTGAAAATGAGACTTGACTTGGGGACATTTTGACTGAGGGACACTCTTGATGCACCAATTGCGTCTGCATCTCCGGGTCTCACTGTAATTTTCAATCAGTTTAATAGTTCAACTGTTGAAATGTGCCCAAAATTGTCCATGAGAATCACATTTGTTTTTTGTTCAGAAGATCAACTTCTTCCGCAGAAAAAAAATCCCCTCAAGGTGAGTTACGAATGCTCAAAAGACAGTTTGTTATTGCCAAATCGAGCTATTTATTTTTCTCCCGCCAAAACTATGTTTTCCTTCGCAAAAAGGTGTGAATCTGCAATTTTGAACCGCCAAAGAATGCCAACAAAAAGCACAAACACACTCACACGCGCCGAATGAACCCGACTAATGTCGAGTGAAAAGGCACCTTTTTTTTCTCCACCCAGTCAAAAGGCCACAAAAGGTCTCAACGACAGAAATACCAAGACGGCGATTAGTGTGATTCAAAAGCCCCCCGCGACAGAATACCGAAAAGGACACAAAAAGGCCACTCGCCAACACTCCATCACTTGTCGTGTACTTCAGGTTCGAAGCAGGGAAAAATCTTTTTTTCAAGTTGTGTTCACACTTGCAAAAATCTTTTCTTTTGAAGAGTAAAAAAAATTGGAGCCTGGAAAACAATGCATCATGAAATTAGACTTATTCATTTTGCAATATTTTCCAAACAATTTTTAAACTCCAGTACTTTAAAGCAGGTAGTTTAAATTATCTCATGAAAAATATATCTTGGCTTTTCTCCTGATGATACTTCAGACAAAATTTTTATCTGATTTAATAAATTATTTTAATTTTTGATTCTGAAAAACCATTCTTCAAGACCACTTTTCCACTATATATGGCGGCTTCATTGGATCCTGAATTAATTTTGCAAGAAAAACAAAAGCTTTTCAAATATCTGCCATTCAAGCAACACTTTTTTGAGCATGCTAAAATTTTATGAAAATTTGCTGGCCCTCAGGAAATTTCATAAAACTTTGCCTGTCCACAGAATTTTTCGTGTGGAAATGTGCGGTTGGGGAACACTGCTCTAAATACCAGTTGAACCAAAGATAAATTTCGTTCGATCGCACGAACATTGCTCATAGTTTATTTAGGATGAAAAATTCAAGCCAGAAATATTATTCGCACTCCGCATAAAACCGGAAGTCAAAAGTAAACTTAAAACAGCAACGAACACGATTTTTTTTCAGCAATCATAAGATATTTAAAATGCATGCAAAATGCAGCAATTCTTCTCCTAGTCCAGTTTATAATTTTTTGAGGTCGAAAATATAAGATTTATCTTTCTTTCATTTATTTCTGACGCATCTTCAAAGCTTTATGAAAATTAAAACAATGAAAATTCAGGTATATACACACATCTGACGGAAATGTGTGATAGTATGAAAATGTATAAAATGTAAAAAAAAATCAAGCATTCGAAGCCAAGCGTTGCAACGAAGCCACGAGAACCAGTAAAAAGCTTCTTTGTAACCAAAAATTCGATATGAAGCAACTCATTTAACCTTGCAGCTATTATTGGGCAGGGACGTAAAAAAAAACAATTTCTTTTTACGCGATGTTTCGTTAAAACGAAATTCGCGGGAAACGAGATCCTAACACACGACAGAAGCTTTTCCAGATCCCCCGAATAAAAAAATTATTTCGAAGACGCAGCATCAGAGAAGGCAGGGACAAGAATGGAAGTTTTTTTTTTCATTTTTACATCTGTGAAACTTTAATGGCTCAAAAATCAGGACTGAAATATAAAAAAGAGATTTTCGAAAAAGCCGGTGCGAACACTCGTTAAAACAGCTTGAACTCCTCACGTGCCGCCCACACCTCGCAATAAAGAGCACCGACGCATTTCCTCGCTCCACATGAACAAACACAAAGCACAAAAGGGACCAAAAGAAATGGGTTGCATGCAAAAAATAGTATGAAAAGAAGAAAAAAAATAGGAAACCGAAAGAAATGAGCGAATGCCGATGAACACGAGGACTTCCAGTTGAAAATAAAGAAAAATAATTTCTGCGCCCTGTGGTTTGCTCTTCCCCCCGCCACATAGCCCAGGTGATCAATAATTCCGCCATCTCGTATTTGCTGGTTTGTGCGACTCGTTTATTTTATTTTATTCCATTTATTTCAGCCGTCTTTCTCACTGTGGCTCTATGCACAGAGTGAGAGGGAAGACCCCCTTACTAATTTATAGTGGGAGGAGGCATGAGGTGTTGGGGAGGACCAGGTTGCTTCTCTGGCCTCAGCATCTTTTGGGAGTCTCACAATATAAAGGAGCACTCCCAAGCAGATGCAAAGATTATGGGATTAGTGGCTCAAACTCTCAGGCACACCAGGGTTTTGGATAAAAAACAAAATATCCTGCAAAAGAGTAAAATCTAATTTTTATTACAACAAATGTCATTCAAACAAATAATTGCTTGCAACAAAGTCTTTTTCACATCCCTGCTGCCCAATATTCACCCATTTTACATGAGTTCCTGTATAAGGAATTTTTATTTACAACAAAGCTATTTTAATGGTCCATATATGGCTTCATTGTAACAAGATATTACTGTGCTTATATTCACTCAAGTACAACTTGCCCTCAAGTAAGACACGCATGCCAAATTTACTTGAGTGCCAGGGGTACCTTTTTTTGCAAAATCAAGGAAGAAAAGTGGGATGCACTTGACATGCAAGTATAATTTTTTAAGCAAAAATTATTAAATCAGTGGTTCAAGTCATGAGTGATTACTTTGTAAGTGCAAATAATTAACAGGGAACTCTGTTTGGCTCAAATCTAGTTAAAATGCTCTATAATCATACTTATTTACAAGATATTTTTGTTCAATATTAGAATGTGAAGAAAAAATTTAATTTCCAACCATGTAAAACTGGGGTGCGCATCTTGGGCCAAGATAAAATTTTGAGCAAATTGCAGGTCAAAAAACCAAAGTGCATATGTCATATTTGGGGGCATATGGTACTCAAGTAAATACAGTAATGCATTCTTATTTTAGAATGAGATTTGCCCAAAAATGTATCCACACATTAGACAGGAACCCCAATCATTGCTTGTTGAGAACTGCTTTAAAAAATACAGTACCAGTGTTCAAAAAATTTATACTGGAAGTGGATATACAGGTGAACTTTCTAAACTATGGTCTTGTCCAAAAAAATGTTGTCTGCATAATAAATTAGGGTTCTCTACCCATGATATAAGAATTCTCTATAAAAGTCTCACTGCAAAATGTTTTTCTGGTCTCTTGAATTTTTTTTATTGCAGAGAGAGACTCCACTTGTATATACAAGGGTTGTCCTGGTTAAATTAAAATATTTGAAGAGTAGATCTGATTGTAGAAAAAACCAAGACATTACCCATGATGTTCTAAGGTTCTGGGATTGCTGTTTTTTGAGTTTTCAATTCAATATGTGCTGGTGAATGTACACTTTCTACTTGTGGCAGAAGTTTTCTGCTCATGTCACTGAGAGCTAAAAGTTTGTCAGGCCAGCTGAAAAAAGTTAATCTTATTTTTTATAACCCATTATCTTTTCAAAATATTAGAAAATGGTCATAAAACAAGAAAAATTCAATGATTTTGCCAGCCTGACAAAATTTCAGCCCCCCTGTGACATATGGGTTGAGAACCCATGTCAATTTTCACAGACTGTTCAAAAAGCTTGGAAAATCACGAATGCTACATGTTTGAGCCCAGTGTAATTTTCAAGAATTTTCTAAATTCAGATCCAAATTGATTCGGCGCACTCACATCGAAATTGAGCGCATTTACGGATGCATGAAAGTGCTTTTGAAAATTTACCGGGCTTCCCCATAATAATCTTATTACATAAAAAAAAAATTGCGGTTGAATGCAATAATTAGGCATTTTGTTGATGGAATTTTGTAAAAATGGATTCCGATTAATGAAGCAGCAGCGAAAATCCAAAATTTGGTCGTTTGTAATGAAACCTAAATATTTTTAAGGAACTGAAATCCATTTCCTCGCGTTCGTATTTGGGACAAAAACAAATTCAGAATCCGGCTCGTGAAAACTGAAATTCCTCAAAAATGTCCAAATAACCCGCAGGAAGAAATAAAAAAGGAAAAAGAAAAGTAAACCCGCAACAACAGACATCGCGGCGCCTTCTTTGAAGTATCTCAGAAGATGTCCAGCTGCCGGTTAAAACACCTACGGAATGAAAATTGCCCTGGGGATTCCTTGCGCCAAAAAAGCCCTAATATTTGTGAGGCCCCGAACTCGGAAAGAGAGAGAGAGAGAAATAGACAAGAAAGAAAGGTGAAAAAATTTTTTAGTTTTGCTTACGGTGTCCCCGGGGCACGTCCACGGTCCGACAGACCAGCCGGGTCCTTAGAGGTTCCGTATTTCACGGAAAAGGCGTCCGTCCCCCGTAATCACCAGTGGGCCTGACCACGGCAGCTGGATGCTGCGCAAAAAGGAGTCATGTTTTCAGTCTTGGATTTTGCACCCGCGCGCATGTCCTAGAATACCGCATTTTATCCAAGTGTTGATGTATGGGATCTGCTCAGCAATAAAATCTATAAGCATTGGATCAAATCATTATCCAGCCCTTGAACTTTCAGAATGCAATACTGTACAGTCAAACCTCTCCAAGTTGAATTTCTAGGGACCAGCAAACAATTACAGTAAAAAGGGCATTTTGAGTTTGAGGGAAAGGTGTAAAGTATGTGGCATACAAGCATTTTATCCAGGTGATGATGCACAGGATCTGCTCAATAAATCTATAAGCATTATTGGATCAAATCATTATTCAACCCCCAGAACTTTCAGAATGCAATACAGTCAAACCTCTGCAAGTTGAATTTCTAGGGACCAGCAAACAATTACCGCAAAAAAGGGCATTTTGAGTTTGAGGGAAAGGTGTAAAGTATGTGGCATACAAGCATTTTATCCAGGTGATGATGCACATGATCTGCTCAATAAATCTATAAGCATTATTGGATCAAATCATTATTCATCCCCCAGAACTCTCAGAATGCAATACAGTCAAACCTCTCCAAGTTGTGAATTTCTATAGGGACTAGCAAACAATTATACACCATGAAGGACATTTTGAGTTTGAGGGAAAGGTGTGCAGTATGTGGCATACAAGCACAATAAATATTGATCCAGAATTCATTTTTCACCACCCTTCCTTTTTGGCCACAAGCTAATTCATCTTTGCAAATATTTCTTGGTTTTGTTTATACCTTATGTACCAGCATAACCTCACGTTTGTGTCAGTGTGGCTATTTTTGGCACTAGCCGGAGCAGTGTTCCCCAACCCATGGTCCACGCCTCCATGAACCAGTGCTGGTCTACAGAAGTTTTTGTGCGGGGTCTGCAGAAAATTTTCTTCAGTCTGAAACTTTTATCAAAAGCAGCAGTGAAGTCTGTTATCTTTATTTGAAGTTTTGGAGAGAAAATGGTAGTTGAAATTACTTTATCTGATGAAAAAAAAACAAAAGTTGACTTTATTCCTCCTAATTACACTTCAGTCAAATTTTGACCACCTCAAATAAATTATTTTAATGTTTCATGTGTGTCCATATTTCTAGTTTTCTGAAGACATTCCATCATAGCTGCTTTGTTGGTGCTTAACTTCTGCAACAACAAAATCAGCAACTTTTTAACAGTCATGGTCTTTCAAGCAAAAATTTTTTGAGACCGCAAAAGTATTATGAAACTTAGCCAGTCTGCAGACAATTTTGTGGAAATTTGCCAGGCTATCTGTGGGCCAAAAACACTGGGCTAGATTACCATTAAATTATTTTTTTACTAATTGAAGTATGTACATAAATACAGGAAGATCAGTGCATGTTAAATTTGAGGCAAAAATTGAGGTTGACACAAATTTTGAACTAGTATTTGTGCCCTACCACGCTTGTTCCCAAAAATTCAGAGAGAAAGTCCCTAACTTCCTGACAAAAAATTGGTCATGGATGGATAGTGGAACTTAAGTCATAAATGACTGTATATTCAACCCCCCATTTCAACAACAAAGCACTTGTTATTTCAAGAAATTTTTTCCTTGTTCTCTTTCAAGTAACCCGCCCCAAAACATTACTCATGTCCAACCCTGCCACTGACAACATCCCACGGCTGCCACCAGTAAAGTGGATTATAAGTTTATTGTACTCCTTTTTGGATTCAGAGTAAGCTCACTCATCTCACTCCAGAAGGTCATGAGGTTAACCAGAATAATTGACCTTCACTGGTCTTTGAAAGAACCTTTAAGAGGTTCCCCTACACTACACTTGATATAATGTTTTTTCTTCTTTAAATATTTGGCTCTTCAATGCACTCTCTTTAGGGATTTTTTTGTTGTTGCCTTGATCAATTCTCAGTACAAGGACATTTTTATTTCATTTTTTTTGCTCTTCTGGCACTGAAATGCTGCCTTTTTCGCGTGGGCTTCACAATTGGCAGCCAGTCCACACGCCGCTGACCGACTGAGAGAAAAGAATGGGGCAGTTCATTACCTCAGTTGGCTCCCTTCGCTTTGGTGCGGTAAACGATTTCTGCGGGAGTGCAAGCCTCCACTCATCCCTGTGGTTTTCGCCGAGAATGATGAGTTTGTCCCCCTTTTTTTTCAGACTCTTTCCCACCTTTGAGGGGATGAAATCCCTGGGATTTCGCTTGAAAAAATCCCCCCATGCCATTTCTAAACATCAGTCTTGTTACGCCACAGTGAACAGCAGTTGCCAAAATTCGCGGAACTCGAGAAATTCAAATGTCTCGAAGAGAATACAGTACATGTGAAAACTGGAATTTTCAAAATTATGCGTAATGAAATACAGTGAGACCCCAAGATGTGGACTTAATTTTGCTTGAAGCTTTGTCCCTATGTCAGATATTGTTTTACCACAGACTCCAATATGCAAACTTCGTGAATTGGTTCTCCAGTTCTTTGAAAAGTAGGAATAAATCCCCAAAAAATCAAATAAAATGTATGTTTCTCAGATTAAATATGCAAATATAACTGTGCAGAAGAAAGCCAAGCAGAATCTGATCCTTTGGCATTAAAAGAGACCCAACACGCAAAAAAAAGTGCAAGTCTGGTTATATTGTGTGCAAATGATGGAGAATACTCGAAAAAAGAAGCCCAAAATTAACATGTTTTTGATTATAGATATGAGAGAATGCATAATGCATTTAATTTTTGATTTCTGTCAATGTAAATGTCTCAATTTCTTCAAGAAAGGTCCACATTTTGGGAAGCAAAAATGTTCCATTTTTTAGCTAGAAATGCTGGAAAAGCTTCCATCAGTTGAGAAATTGCCAGACTCTTAATTGCAATAATTTTATAAAATTGCTTTATAAAGAATGTATCTTTATAGGGAAGCTTTTTTCCAGGTTCCAACGGCTTTGTTGTAACAAGATTTTACTGCATTTGAACAAAAAGAGGTTTTTGTAATGAATATTCCAACTAGTGAAATTGACAATTGAATATTTCTCCAACATCACCCCAAATTTTCTTTAGGTTTTTAAGCGTAATTCATTTCAATAAAATAACACATTTTCCTGCCAGACATCAATATAACCACGACAAAAGAAAGAAAAAAACAATTCGACAGACCTGCAACAAGCAAATTGCGTCAATTGTTCCCGGTCATCGAGGCACGGATTACAATAACGTCTAATGTCCCATCACTTTTCCGCTCGCTTTATCTAAAAAATGGAGGGGGGAAACCGGAAAATATAAGGAGAAAAAGAGATGATGTGAAGAAAAACAGGATTTATGTCGGATGACAGCCCAAGCAAACCGAAAGGCATCACACAGCGCGTGAAATTCGGACGTCCACTTCGCCCACGCAAACTGCCACGTGTTCCGATTTGCGTCGCTTCTACCTTGTATAGTAATAATACACGGTTGGTCAAAAAAAAAGATGGTTAAAACATAACTGACTACGACGAAACGTAGCTTTGAATTAGGAATTCGCCAATATACAAAAACGTGTATGACGTTTCAAAAATTACCTAAAAAAGAGTGTAAGATGATGACTTCATGAAAAAACGCAGGTCAATATATTAGAAAATGGTTCTCAGTAGCTTTGAATTAGGAATTCGCCAATATACAAAAACGTGTATGACGTTTCAAAAATTACCTAAAAAAGAGTGTAAGATGATGACTTCATGAAAAAACGAGGTCAATATATTAGAAAATGGTTCTCTTCTGTAAAAACGTGGAGTACCCTCAACATGAATATAATGTTTAAAAAAATGCCAGGATACACCGTGAGAGATTCAGAAAACCTTCAGCTTCTATTTATTTCCTCCTCCTGGGTTCAAAATTCGTCAATATTCTAATAAGCGTGTGTGAGTTGACAGGAAAACTGACATTAAAGACACGTACCTCCTTAGTTGATAACCCTTCGTTGTGAACCTGGTGGTTGTGGTACTTCTTTTTTGAAGAACATGACGATATGTTATTCTCTTGAGAATGGATAAATGATTTTCATAAACCCTTTAAAAAAAAATGAAAAGAAGTTCTATAAACGTGACTCGTTATTAAAACTCTAAGGATCTTGTCCACCATGGAGTGTTAAACTGGTAGGACGTTAAACTACTAGTTTAAACGTCCCTCCAACTAAACATTAAGTTGGGATTATGCCCCTCAATTTGACCTGCTTTGGCCACATTTTTGTACTGATATTTTTGAATTTCACAGTGTCTCACAATAATTCAACCACTTTGCCGTTCAACCCTAGTTTGTCAATGAATTAGGGTCAAATTGCAAGGTACCACCTGTATACTTTTTAGCGTTGAATTTTGGCTGTTTTATGCAGATTTTGAGCATATATTCATGTGTTTCACGCATATTGATCTATTTTAAAGGCACCTAGACTCGAGAAAAACTTGAATATGTATGTATATAATAGGGGAAGTCCATTTGTCATACATCACAATTTCTTTAGAGCTTATTGGAGAACATCTACTAATTCCTGTTGGCAATTTTTGAACAAGTAGAAGAATCTGAAAAAGAATAAAGCTTTGCAAACAAAACTTCCTGACGAATGTTTTTTTTGTGATGAATTTACTTCAGTATTCAAGGACTCAAATATAATGCGTTTAACTAAGTATCACCTGCACCAGTTTTTTCCTTTCAAAGCTTGACAATAAAATTTTGAGCATTCCTCATACGGACGATCACATTGTTGGGTCGTATGAAAGATTTCGCAAAGCATTTTTTTCCACAAAGTGTAGATCTCACATGTGAAGTTGTGGACACATCACTTACAAATTTTGAAAAAAATCAGCATGGAGCAAATTTGACAATTGGCAAACCCTACATTTGACCTCCAAAAAATGTTTTAAAAAATTAACCTAATTTTTTCCTCATCCCAAAAAAAAAGGGTCTCTCGATTGCTTGTGTCTTCCCTGTAAACCGAATCAAGATCCGCAATCAAGCACTCATTCTCCCAGACTCGTCATGCCAAATAGCCTCGATTCTCCCCGGTATTCAATATCGCACGCTTTTTCCACTACCTCAACACGTACCAGTCAGTCAAGTCAAGTCAGCCAAAACAGAAACTACGTATATATGAAAAAAAATATATGCACAATATAAAAAAAAAACAGAAGAGTGAGGGGACAAAGCAGGGACAGGACTGGGGGTTGATGAAATGCTGCGCTCTTTGTCACGCCGCACGGGGGCATTAAACGTGCGGAACCCGGCCCTGGAGACAAAGGACTGTTGGCGACCGCGGTGACGCTCTGATTTCATGCACTTTGGTTCTTCCTTTTTGATAAACAGAGGAGCAATTTTTTTCGTGCCCCTTCTTTGTGTGAAAAAAAAATTGAGATGGTGTGCATGACAATTGATATTTTTGCAGTGGTGCAGTAAAATATCAATGCAACAAATTTCATTCCCCCCATTTCCAACAACAACAACAACAAAACACTTTTTTTTGTGCTGCAAAAATTTCGAAACACAAATGAGGTGTGGGTCAAAAGCAAGATTAGGTTTGTTATCTTGAATAGTTGTTTTGATAAAATTACAAACTGTAGATTACTTCTAAAAAAATCTATACTTCAGTAGTGTACCATATTTATTTGTGTACAAATATGCAGGAGGGGCCTTAAAATAATTTTTTTATGCACAATAATTGGTTTGAATGAGATTTCTTCTACAAGATTCAATGGTATTATGTTATTCTATTTTTACTGTACAGTATTTTATATTGAAATTTGATATTGATATTTGATATCGGAAATTTAAAAACAAAACAGAAGGCGTGGAGTCAAAAGCGTGATTAGTCATGGACTTGTGTATGGTCAGCAATTGAACGCAGGCGCCTATACTGACGTTTAATCCAAAATTTTAAAACGCGTGTAAATTTTATTCCATTTCTTTCGTAAATAATATTGTTGTTTTATAATCATGCAGCATGAAAGATGACTCCACTTGCTTCCCTCGGAACTGAAAACTGTGAATAAGTTCGAAAGCTGTACAGCAGTGCCCAACTCAAAAGTGGTCACATTGAGAAAGAAGCCTTCTTCTGAGGGCCACAATACTGAAAATAAATCAACTCCTCTAACATTTTTCCAAATTTTAGAATTCTTTGAAGTTAACAAAAGTCAACAAGTTCCTTTTATTTTTTTAAGCAAGCTTGGAAATTTCTCAGAGTAATTCATCTTGCTAAATTTTTTTGTGTTTGGATCTGAAATGCCTGAAAAGATAGCATTCCTTGGAAACTGAAATTTTTTTCAAGACAAACCAGGCAAAGAATTTTGCCATTGAAGATTGTGAAGAAATATTTGTTTGATCGTTCTTCATTAGCTACTCTTAAGCGCACTGACAATCTTAGGTGTGTCACTCCTTTCAGGCATTCATTATTCAAACTTTTGTTGAATGATAAATTGTCTTATTCAAATATTATTTGACCAGAAGATCACTGTTAACTCTTAAATCCCTCAGCATATTCC
>CAJPEX010003896.1:0-25535 GCA_905338405.1 Notodromas monacha
CAATTCTGAGCGTTTCTTTGAAAAACTGCTAAAAATAAGAACTAAATCCAGAGTCCTACTTTATTTTTTAATATTCGTTTATGCACGTATGTCTGGGTAGCGAATTAAAGCATCAACTGAAATGCTTATTTTTGGGCAACGAACATTTAATAATTTTTCACTATGATACGGCTGTAACATCCCTGCAATTTTAAATGCAGCATGTCTAGCAGAATTACAATTATGCAGGCTAATGATTGTGCGGTATACAGTCAAGATAATTTACAATCTTCATGACGGATACAAAGAAGTACTTTTTACACATAGCCAAAATTTCTCACCTGAATAATGTTGCACAACACTTCAACAAACTTCCAATCATTTGTTTGGTTATTGAGGCTTTTTGCCCAATCATTTCTTGTAGTAGTTCTCTGGGAAATTTCTTGCAATTTTGTTTTCATACAGACCACATTTCTTTCGAGAACTTGAAAACTTTACAATGCAGCCAATATCCGTTTTTAGAAGACAAATTAATTAACTTTCGTAAATTCGCCTGCTGTTAATAACCAGGTAAATCTTGAATTTTGGCTCAAACAGAAACGTGGTTCTCAATCATGAGAGTGAAGAAAATAATATATTTCCTCCTGACAGTTGGACCTTGCTAAGTTAAATATCCCTAATTTGAGTTTACAGTGAATCCCTCTGGCCGAATAACTTGAACCATGTCATTATAGTCAACATTTCTAAGGCATTTATCAAATATAAACTAGAACTAAATTTTAGAGCACATGTCCCAAAATTTGAGTTTACAGTGAATCCCTCTGGCCGAATAACTTGAACCATGTCATTATAGTCAACATTTCTAAGGCATTTATCAAATATAGACTAGAACTAAATTTTAGAGCACATGTCCCAAAAAAAAAACAAAGAAAGCAGATTCAAATTATCATCCTAATGCTTCCCACAGCAAGGGATAACTCAACTTCCTGCAGGTATTAAATCCATTAATAATTAACGCAGTTACAACCATATAAGATCAGAAAATAATGTTTCTTGATTTATTAACCTGCTCCAATCAGGCCATTTTCTCAAATTCAAGAACTCCCCGAGTCAAATTTATTTTTAGTCATATACTGCTATGTATTAAAATTTGACTTGCAGACGCTTCAACTGTATTTTTAAACAGCTGGCGGGAAATCCGGTGAAAATTGCATTCCGACCCCCAGGCCTGGATGCATTCTTTTCTCGCATGTTTTCCCTGCGAATTCTGACGGCAAAATGACCCTCGGGTGCCGACAGCCGCAGGAGCGCGTCCATGAATAAATGATCGACCATCGAAACACCGCGAGGTCGATTATTGCGGCAAACGCGTAAGAAACGACGCAAACCTGAGCACCGGAATAATGAATTAGATCCACATGGAAGCGAACCGGAGGATGTGGAAGGAAGGAAGTGGGGGGAAAAAAAGAGAAGAAGAGGAAAGATAATAAAGAGGACAAAAGCAGGAATAATAAAGAACCAGGCGGCGGGGTGAAAAGGGGGCATGGAAGAGAAATAGCAGGCGATCAATCAGTGGCAACATGGCTGCCCCTGTGTTCGATCCTGATGAATAAAATCGACGATCATCGCCGTCGTCGAGAAGGGGGGTCGACGCAAAAAAGAAATTTGCACGATAAGGAGGTGAAATATAAAAATAAGAGAAGCGATTAGCGAACCGCACACCGACGTCAGCGTCGAGGTTGCGTCGCGCTCTTCATCAGCCAACGCCCATTTTTCGACGGAAATGGTCCGAATTCTTTGTTTATTTTTTCGTGGTCCTTTCCTCGTCTGGATTTCCTTAAAAGTATCCTCAATAAACAAATCTTTACAGTTTACACCTCTTCTTGAGATTAATGTTGCGTTCAATTTGTTTTTCCGGTGTAGTTTCCGGAATAACGAACTTCCCCAAAGACTTCGTGAAAATTCTGAATACAGTACTGGAAAATGCTTTGAATCGAAGTATCCTAAAAATATATACAGCTGGAGGTTTACGTAGTCAGTATGAATTTGCTTCATTCAAGCAGAAAAAATCCAACCGTTATCCACTTTTAGACCATTTTTCTCTCAAGTTTTTTTCTTGGGCACTCGTGTGATGCAAACGGTTTTGTGAATGATGTTTCAATTTCTTGCCAGCATGTATTGAAGGAAACATTTTGCCCTTTGCCTTTCAACACATTTTATTGGCCAACATTTTGAAATTCGAAGCATAATGAATTTTATCGATGGATGAAATTTAAACAAATAAAATATATCCGAAATTTTTGGTTGTCCTGATTTTTAATTGCTTCTTTCTCTGTTGAATCGGAGTTTTGACAATATTCAGCCAGCCCATTCTCTGAAAAACTTTATTTATTCGTAGGAATCACTACAGAAGTCTACGTGGATTGTCTTTTTCAAGTTTGGGGGATTATTTGTATGACCATTATTTTGACAACCATTTTAGAGAAAAACAGGGAAATACATTCAGAAATATATTACTGTACAGCTATAAGTAATGTCAAAGAACGAAAATGCGGTCGATATATGCCAATACCATTTGTGGATAATGTACTTGTCAGATTCACAAGGAGCTCATTTTTGGTCGTTTTTTTTTTATTACAATGGATTAATATGCTGGAACGATAGCGTGTTGGTTTTTTCTCCATCACACGAAGATTTAGGTTCAAAGGTATCACGAGCATCGTTAGTTTCCTCCTTCGCTTTTGAGATATTGTGTCACTTGTGTACTATAATCATTCATGTAGGGGAAAATAATTCAAGTACTTTACTGAGTGCTTACTTTTGAAAATTAAGCTCTTTTCATAGGATGGAAGCGTGAATTGCTCAAAAGATACAACGCTCGACTTCGATGAAGGTTTTGCGAAGGTTCCGATGCATTTATGTACTACAGCTTTCATGATTGCCCAACATTTGTAGTAAATGTCAAGGGCATTCATTTGATGGATATACAGTGTAATTTTTATCTTTAAGCGATGCTTTCACGAATTCCAAAAAAGAAAAATCAGTCCTGGAAAATATCTCGATGGATTCTGTTTGATGCGGTGCTAAACAATACCATAATTTCCTTAATTTTAGGGTAAAAACGATATCCTTGGACAATATTCCATGCATATTCCCATCGAAGCATGAGATTATTTAATTGAAAGGGGAATACAGCACGATAGTTCCGAAGTTTTTTTTACGAGGTACTGTACCATTATAAGCATCTTCAACGCTTTTCCAAATATTTGCGTTTTCAATTTTTTTTAGCTTTCCTTACTGCTCTCAGGTTTCCTCACTGAGAATATTCAGCTTGAATCATTTAGGAAGGCTAACTTTATTAAAAGATCCCATCAATCGAAAGGCATTTTGAAAAAAGTGCATCACTGTCGTCAATTTTTCTCCGTTGTCAATTTCGTACGTAGTGTTCCCTGAATTCTAATTTATTCTTACAGACAACGTTCTAAAAGCGTCAACTGTATTCTCCATCTGATGTGGAAATTTTGAATTTTTTACCATGACTTTTTTATTTTTTGATGCAGTGTACAGTAATTGAGTACCCGTCACAGTTATCTATAAAAAATAAAGTCTAGGTTAATTTTTGCAGACGATGACTGAATTCTTGTCTCTTATACGGAGCAAAATCACCGCCCATGGATAATTTTCTCGCAAGTTTTGCATTATTTACTGTGACGCGAAACGACGACGTCGACACGCAATAGGCGTTGGCAATTAAAATCCCGCTGCAACACTCGGGCGACGACACTGTCGACACGCGATGCGTCGACAGAAATCTGGGTCTTTTTCCTCCCTGCTGGGCTACTGTCGATGGCACCTGTTGTCGAGTCCCTTAATTATGGACTATAATACATGCTATGAATAATTTCGCTCTCTTTCCTCGCTTACAGAAGAAGAAAATAATTTTTCAATGCCACTTGTCGTTACAAAATTCCGACCTCGTCGCGATTTTGCGAGAAAAATGTTTTTCAGGCTCTATTGGTTTTGTTTATTTACAGTTGAACCTCTCTAAGTCAAACTTCAAGGGAACAAGAAAAAAAGTAGACTTGGGGAGGTTTTGAATTAAGCAACAATACAAAGCCATTTTGTCCTGGTAAACATAGAAAAATTGTTTTAAATTGTGAATTGTAATATTCTGAGGCTGAAATTACTTCTCAAATGAGTTGAAAGCATCCTAAACTTGAAGACAGGGTTCATTTGCCCAATTAAGTCTCTCATATCCTTCAAAAACAAATCAATTTATATTATAAATGCTTTTTTTCTTGCTTGTGTCAAGAAAATAAAAGCCAACAGGCCACCAAAAATTTGACTTATATGGAGGTTTTAGGGGAAAAGCCTTTGACTTATAGGGAGGTTTTAAATGCACTATTTCTAAGGGGATTGAGACAGGACCTGAAAAAAATATTTGACTTAGGGGGGTTTTCGACTTAGGGAGGTTCCAGTTATCAAAGTTCACCTGTATTCTGAAGTCAAGTGGAGTACATTCACACTTCCCGCGGGAAATCTTGCAATAAATAATACCCAAATTATAGGTTTGAAGTACCTTTTTTTTTGTTCCACGAGAAACAATCTTTTAGTGATGAAGTTGCATGTGAAACTTTTTCTAAAATTTCAACGAGTGGGGTAATAAATCTCCCAGTTCAGAGAGATAAAACGAACAATAAAATCCTTCACCTTTGAGCAAAAATTTTTTTTTTCTACCAAGTTTCGATTTTTATACCGGCCGAAGTGTTTCCTGGTCATTCCGACTCGGGAACTTTAATGCTGCAAAAAAACATAATTTTTAGGTCGCACTGTATACTGTAAGGACAAAACGTTTGAAACTGTTTTCCAAGTTCAGAACATGATAAGGAGGTGCGGCTTTGAGAGGACAAAAATGCGTCGCTTACAGCGAAAACATAAAGAGATGATGAGAAGTGGAACACTTGCGCCTGCAATGGTTCGCATTCAGCACTGCATTTGAGGAGCGTAAACAGCAGATTCTACTGAATCATCGAGTTACAACTCAGCAAAATCCTGAGCTCCGAAATGGGTAGCATGAAAGTCCGATCCCGTATATTTTTAAAATATAAATCAATGGGGAATATGTGCGAATGTCCCAGGAAAATTTTAGGCACAGCTTCAAGATGAACAACGATGTCTTGTTCGCGAGCCAGCGAAGATTCGTCGTGAGAAAATGAAGTTTGATTTTAAAAAAATATGTGTGAGATATTCAGGAATTGAAACAAATTTAGACATGAAGCTTGTTGGTCATCTTTGATCCAAATTTATGCCCAATATCCTACACATACTTGATTTAATGCTTTTCAATTCTTATAAGCATAGGATTTCTCTCTCGTTCTAAGTAAAATATATTTTTTAAAAATGTCAACTTGTGTCTAAAAATAATTTTGGAAGTTGCTTGGGAAAACTTTTGCGAATTGCTGGAAAATATTTTAAATTGAGGTATAACATTCACACTGCATTTTTTCAACAGCAAAAGAAGAACCAGAATACAACCAGCAAAGGTATATTTGAAAGAAAAAAACGCAGAAACACCTGTCGATTGACGCATTTAATAAGCAATTAACGTGGTCAAAGCCTCGACTTCAATTTGCATAAAACGAGCTGTGAGAGTCCCAGGCTAAATTCCCGTGCAAAAATGTATCTTATGCCACCTTTGTTGAAGAAGATCTCCCCCTTAATAAACTTGCAGATCTCACCCTTTAATAAACCTCTACAGACGGATTTTTTTGAAGCCCTTTGGTCTACTTTTTGGACCCAGGAAAGAGAAAAGCAATAAAATTTAACTTATTTGAAAGGAAGATAAAGACTAAATTGGCAAATGAACAGTGCTTCCATGCTCAGCATCCTGCCACCTCCTTTGAAAAGCAGTGTTTGGCACAAGAAATTAAATATCGCAAATTTTAAGTTTCTGTGATTCTTCGTATTTTTAGGCGAACATGATAACTTTACTCAAAAGCTAAATATGCTGAAATTTTTTGCTGGTCCCTTGGAATTCGAATTGGAGAGGTTTGAGTGCACAATATTTCCAGCTATACGTATACCAGCAAAAATGTAAGTTCTAAAAATATTAACTTATATACCTAGACTTGGAACATCGAGATACTGTAATATAAATGTGAAGGGAATGGAAAACCAATATGAAACATATTCTACTACGACAGATGAACCAAAACTACAGTACTAACATGATCTGGTCGGTTTTCACAACTTATTGGCAGCACTGCTGGGAAAAATTAGGTTTTTTCTACACATATCTTAAATAATGAATGCACGCATTTCCTTTTTGTATTTATTTTATTTCACACAAAGAAAATAAAACGTTTGTTCAGGCATATAAGTCTCATGTCCATCCCCGCACTTCGCTCTGCTGAACTCTTTGTTTGAACAATACCTCCAGAGCTCATCGCATTATAAAAAATTCATCAACTTGCAACAACTTCGATGCCTCGGAAATTTTGAAGCGTGACTGTGCATGTAATCGTTCTTTTTTCATTCTTACATTGAATTGTTTTTCGTCGAAAGCATCTATAGCTTTCAAGAATATTTCACAAAGTCCATGCAGCTATAGTTTCTTCAAAGAAAAGGTCACTGGAACTACAGAACCGCGGACCAAGGCAATATTGACCTATACTGGGTTGGGCATCTCGTGTGAATTTTTGTAGTTCACAGCGTGGAAAGGTCACCAGTTTCTGCATTCGTAATTTCCGAAGAAAATCGCTCTGCTTTTATTCAGCTAATAAAGTTCAAGTACGGTTCAGAGAAGGTTTAAATGGGGGGAGGCGACGATAATAAGTACTACTTTCAGGATCGAAAGATTTCTTTTTCTCTTTCGTCATCAAAACTCAAAAAAAAAAAAGCTTTCTGGCACTCGAATGACAAAACAGCAAGGACCTTGTTTCTGCTGACGCATGTCTCCTTGAACGGCGGGTTTTCTTCTGAGGAAATTTTGAGTTTGCATGCTCATATTCATTTTTGCGGCGTCGTTTCGCTTCCCAATAATTCAGGGTTCGGTGTTGCTGGTGGAAAAAGAAGGCATTTGCATGAATGTTCCATGCGACAAATGCGCAACATGCCACTATTAGTAATGACACAAAGGTCACCCCTTATTCGCCTGAAGATGGGGGCCCAGGACTCATCAGCAGGCCCTTGCGTGTCCCGCTGTGTCTATATAGGAAACCAACCTGCAACAGCATGAGTTTTGTTTTCTTCTTATGCGTTAGTTTTATACAGTGAGACCCTCACATGCAGACACCTTGACCTGCGGACAATTCAACATAGGGACACTTATTTTCTCGAAAAATATAATAAAAAAGCCCGACATGAGGACACTGACACAACATAGGGACATTTTGAGATAACATTGCAAATACATTTCAGGCCAAATTACAAGAAACAGATAATTCCAACCCTAAAATTGATGCAAGAAAAGTTCTTGGGCATTTCTCTAACCAATTTACCATCCATTTAGCTAATTTTGAAAAAAAACCTCCAATGTAGAGGGACTTCCTTCTCTCTTTTTCACTTGAATGTTATTTTTACAGAGAATGACAACGTTTCTATGCACTGTACAAATGTATCAGTATTCAATTCCCCAAATGCCCAGATTGTGTTGAAATATATTGATTGAAATCAGTTTAAATTTGGAGACAATTTTTATTTTCATGGAATTATGGTGAGTATTTTGTACATGAAACACCAATTAAAAAATAATAATTGCTCTAAGGTAAAACGGCTGATGGGGTTTGACCGTACTTCAAAATCTGCCCGCAATTTAATTTCCGGCCAAAGAAGTGAATTATGTACCTCCGATATCCGCAGGATTAAATTATGGTGAGTATTTTGTACATGAAACACCAATTAAAAATTATATAATGTAAGTCCAAGGGAAAATGAGACTCAACTTAGGGACATTTTGACTTGGGGACACTGTTGATGCACCAATTATGTCTGCATCTCAGGGTCTCACTGTACAGTATAGTGAAACAGGACAAATTCCAAGAATGTCTCGAAACCCGGGACAATGCAGTTTTACAAGCTCAAAAATGTAAGACTTTATCAAGATGAGCTAAAAAAAAAAACGGAGGAAATTACCCTCGGGCAAAATTCACTCAAATAAACTCAATCCTGCGGATATCGGAGGTACATAATTCACTTCTTTGGCCGGAAATTAAATTGCGGGCAGATTTTGAAGTACGGTCAAACCCCATCAGCCGTTTTACCTTGGAGCAATTATTATTTTTTAATTGCATCCCATAAGAGCGTTGACATGAAAAGTTAAACTGGTGAATACAATATAGCCAAAGTCGAGGTTCACGTATATTTTTTCAGTTTTTTTCTTCTGTTGAACAGAAGCACTTTGGGGAGCAAAAAAATCTGTCAGTATGCTGCATTTGTTTTACTTGGATCGAGCGATTTAGTGCAAGAGCTGAATATTGTTAATGGCTTGCATTTTGCGATTTAATTGAAGTATCTGCAAAGATCTGCAACTTTTGAGAAAATTTTGTGCATTCTTTCTTCAACAGATATGAGAGTTTCAGTTTTTTGGCAAAGAAGACTTCTGATAAAAGTCACCTGTTATAAAATTTGTATCACGTTGTTCAAAAACCATCCTACTTCTCAGATCTGACTGGTGCTAGTTTTTTTTAATCTTCGTGCAGTGATGGAAAGGAATTCAATTTTATTAGCACTGTTTTTTTATATCAAATTTTTCAAACAATGCCTTTAAAACTATTACAAAGTCTTAAAAAACAAATTTTGGTGCATAACGTTTTATGACAATTTGGACTTTTTTACAGTCATCATGTGATCATAAATGATAGTAATAATTTATGGTTATCATTCCATTGGGTTCAAATTTTTAAAATGCACCGGAAATGATGCTTTCTTTTTAAAGCAATTTACTGAAATTTCGGCAAAATTTTCATACAATTCAGTGCAGTATGTCGGAACTCCAGTTCGCTGAGATTTTTTCACATTGTTCTCATTGAAAATTCTTGTATGGGCCTGCAATAATACAATAATCTGCATCATTTAAGTTACCAAATGACGTTAATTTATGTCTTTATGCCAATTTTTACATCTCAAGCGCTTGGAAAACTGTTGACCTATTCATTTTTTTACGTAATCGAAAGCAGTTAAAAGGCTCATGATCCCTTTTTCATGCTGATGACGGAGGTGTACTGATAATGTTTTAATGTTGCCAAAGATCCTTACGAATTTAAATGTTCGACATTCAGCCACAATAACAACAAAAATGCTTTACCAAAGAATTTCCCGGGAGGAAATGGCGAGTTTAACAGAATAATGTAGGCCGCAATAACAAATAAGCATGATCTTTCCCTCGGATCAAAATGAAATTTGAAGCCATCATCGCTTATTCTTTCGTGTGTATTCGATCCGTTTGTTTCCGAACGCGAATAAAGGAAAAACGAAGGAATTTCTCACTACTTGCCGGGACTGACAAAAATAAGAATAAACCAGCGGTTCTCAGTGACAAAAGAGCGCCGGTTGCATGATTCATGGCGGCGGTGTCCAGCGCCGCAAAAACACAACAGCGCGCGCGAGGCGGTGAAATATTCACGGATGCGTGAGAACTGGCGTCTTTCACGCGATGTCCGTTGATTATCGCCTGCCCGGAATGTTCTTCTTTCTCTCTCACACACACACACATAAACACAAAGTCTTCCATCATGAACGCATTCGCTGCTGTGGGCCGCGCTTTATGATAATGCCAATGACGCCAGCGAATTATCGGCATTCCTGAGAATAGCGGCGGTTTGGCCTGCATGCGTTGCGTCAGTGACCCAACGCGGGGCCGAGGTTCCCTTTTGGCTGCAAATGGCGGCCGAGAACAATTTTTCAGGCGCAGAAAAAAATAATAAAAAAAAAGAAGCCAGGGATGGGTATATACTATATAGGAACGTTTTTGCAAGGATGAAGCATCATGCTGATGGGCTTTGTGCGAATTTTGAAATTGCCTAACGTATATAACTACAGTGGCCCCCCGCCTAACAGACCTCACGTGTAAGGGATTTTTGCCAAACAGACCAGCTCTGCAAGCAGTTTTTCCTACCACCCAACAGACAAAATCTGCCAAACAGACTTCTTTTGGTTTAAAATTAGTGTTGAAAATTGAAATTTTTAAATTTTTTATGTAATTGAATTCGTGTAAAGGACTTTTTGTCTAACAGACTTGACCCTTGCACGAATCAAGTCCGTTAGACGGGGTTGACTGTATATATACCATAGAATCTCGTTACGACAACTCTTGCTATATTATTTATTTTTTGCTGATGATGGAGTTTTACTGATGATGTTTCCATGTGGCCAAGATCCTTGCGAATTTAAATTTTTGGCAGTCAGCCTATCAAAAAAAAAGCTTTGCCAATAAATTTTCCGGAAAGAATCCGCGAAAAATAAATAATTCTGGGAAACTGTACTCCCTTTTTCTCACAATAATAGCGCATTTTTTTAAAACCATACTTACAGTATTTTAATGCACAAAGCCATGGATTGAATGACTTTTCTCTTCTTTTGCGCTTAAAAATGTGGGGAAAATCGAGCACTCGAATATTCATGGAATTTTATTTTGAAAGATATTGTGCTGTTTAAAAAATGGTTCAATCGTAAATAAGGCTGGAACGCCCTCGACATAATTCTCTGAAAGTCCTCCAAGAAAAAAGTTTCAAGATTCCTTACAAAGAAATATTTGACGATTTTTTCATTGTTTCTCTTACAATTATCATAAATTTTTCCTACTGCCTTTTAAGGGAATCCATCCATTGCTGATAGCAGGGGGAATGGGCAACTCAAAAGAAAATCACAGATAAAAACCTGAGATTTAAGATTTTTCAATTTCAAAACTTTCTTGTTTTTGTGTTTAAAAAAACCTTTCGATAGTGTTCTGCTATAATACCCTTCGATATTTAAAATAATTAAGTTCTGCGTTTCTGCCACACTTTTGTTGCGAAATCTTCAGAATTAAAAAAATCAGTTAACTCTACGCATGATTTAAATACCTGCCTGATCTTCTAAGACATTTCTTATAAAAATAAAGAATACCTTTGTTTTGACTGCGAAGTTGGCATTATGTCAAAATTCGTGTAATTGTATTTTTTTCTAAATATTTTACTGTCACCAGAGGCAAGCTTGCACTGCTCTCGGGAATTGAATGCGGCATTGAAATTATGATGCCATCAAGTATATAGGAGACCCAATCGGATAAAGGGAATTCTTTTTTAACCAATGCGTTTATTAATCTTGATACTGTAGTTTTAAAATTCCCTTTTCAAGGGATTAAATCGTACAGAGGAGCAAGTTTCGAGTACAGTACTACAATTAAAGGGGAGTACGCGAAATACTTGTAACTTAAGACTTAAAATTCTGAAGGGGTACGCGAATTTATTTATCGTGAATTTTAATTCGAATTACTGTAGCATTAAATTTGAGAGATGTAATGCTAATTCTAAAAAATCGATCAAAAATTCAGCATTACATTTCCATGAACAACATTCTGGCAAGGAGAAGTATTGACGAGATTATACTCATCATATTTGCGAGCAAAACGTTTCCCAAAGGCATATGCTGCAGTTTGGGTCAATGCATTTAAATTCTCGAAAATGCAAATTGTTGAATTTTCTATATCACAGCTTTCGAACGTGTGGCTAAGGCTTCGAAAACTAACACAGTGTCTGAGCCATTAAGAGAGCAGAAATGCATAAAATATTCACATTTTACTATTTACGTAAATAATGCATTTAAGCAGCGCCTTTTGTCACTTGTGGACAGCGCTAAATCTTTGAAAAATGTCGGCAATACATCGTTTCATTACTCAACTGAGATTCTATTATGTGTTGAGCCTCACAGAGCAGCCCATATAAGGAGAGTTGAACGATAGTTTAATTATACTCAGAAATTTTAACCTGAAGTTGAATACAGTATATTGAGCGAGAAGTACCATGCAATAAAAGCCATGTAAGTGCAAACACGCTCAAGTCCTTCCAAATAAAAAAATACATATATTTTCCTAGTGATTCCTGTGACTGGACGGAATATCACCATACATTTTGCAAGTACAGTACTGTACATCGTTCACGTTTTTAATTCATTTAGTTTACCTCGTTATTTTTTATTAAACATTTTTGTTTTTGTCGGAGTTCTCAATAATACAGCATTTTTATAATTAAGGATTTGAAGGTGCGAATGACAATGCTGTACTCAGTGCATTATTAATGCCTATTCAATTAATGAGCAAAAATTTGATCCGAAAGTAATTAACATCTAATGATTGATTCTGTAAAATACAATTGCGGATATTGTAAATACTCTATGTACAGCGGTTTTGTCCTGGACATGAATATCCACATTCAAAAATTTTATTATACAAGTACTGTATACCGTAAATATTTCCCTAACGTCTTCGGCCCCTCGGTATAAAGAAATCATCACATAAAAAATGTTTCCAGTTTTATTTAATAAATGCATAATATGCGTCAAGATTTTTTGTGAATACCACCAAAAATTGAGTAGCATTTTCAGTATCATCTATTCAGCAAGGGGGAAATGTTTACTCAATATTTATGAGCACGGCAAGTACGAGGGTTTGCTCCATTAGTTTTGAGACTTTTTGAAATAGATCCATTTTGAAATTCCAGGAATTCCATTTTTTTCACTCTAATAGTCCCAGCATTTGGCCACACTTCAGTGCTGTTCAAGGCACTCTCCGACGATTTCCATGCATTTTTTCATGCAATAAATCCAATGGTCAAAAAATTTGCAAAAAATCGAGTTCTGTTATTTGATTAGCCTGTGACTTCTGGCAGTTTTCGATACAGAGAAGAACAACCTGATGAAACAGGTTAAATTTTTTTGGACAGGGACAGCCTCATTTCCGCCGTCGAAGAGCAGCTTAATCAACGAACAAGAACTCAATTTTTGGCACTGTTTTGATCCTTGGATTTATTGCATGAAAAATTGCGTCTAAATTGGCTGAGAGTATGTTGAACATCAGTGAAATGTTGCCAAATGATGGGGTTCATGCGGGTAATTTTTTTTTTCAAATTGTTGAAGCTCGATTGGATATGTTTCAAAAAGTCTCAAAACTTATGAAGCGATCATTGTGCATTTAAAAAATTCAGTTTCACCAATCAATCGGCGACGTCGTATTTCGATAAAAACCAAATGACAGTGAATCAACAGCTTAAGCATAATTTTCGATTTCCAGGCGCTTTTTTCTTCCTTGCCATAAAGTACTCGGACTCTTTAAGCTGCTTTTTTTTACAACCGTTTCGAATTTCCTCGTAGAGTTGGAAGACAGATCAAACGAAAAACTGTTGGAATACGTGACGGACATTGATTGAGGAATGATGTGCAGTCGTGAGAAGGCAATTAGTTATCCTTATCAAAAAAACAAGAAGAAAAGAAGAGAATAGAGGAAACCAAGGGATGGATGAATTAATGGTAGACATCATCTTTGAACGGAGACGGTAACGAGTGAGCCTTGGAAAATCACGACTCGGGTCTTCTTTGGAGTCAGGTACGTAGTTTTCTTGAGACTCGCGCGTGACGCGGACGTGAGTCTCAGAATGCCCAGGAAATATACACATATTTTTTTCAAAGTTTGAAAATATTGCAGCTTAAAAATGTACGTAAAACAGTGGGACTCTGAGGTGCGGACGCAATTTGTGCTTGGATCTTGTCCCTATGTCGAATCGCGTGCATGTCTTATTTCGTTTTCCAATAGATTTCATTGGAAATTTATATACTGTAATTGGTTCTCCTGATGGTTGACAAATATTAGGCATAAGTTCTCCAAGAAATTTAATTTAAAAAAAATTCCCTCAACTTCAAGTTATAGGAAACAGCAGTGTATAAGAAAACCACATTAAATCTGATTTTTTGACAAACAAAAGGAGCTCAAAAAGCAAAGAAAAGCGTCAAAAATTAGGAATAAGTTATCCAAAAAATTTAATGAAAATTCTTTCCCTCAACTTCAAGTTATAGAAAACAGCAGTATTTAAGAAAACCACATTAAATTTGATTTTTTGACAAAAAATGAGCTCAAAAAGCAAAGAAAAACGTAAAAATTAGGAATAAATTATCCAAAAAATTTAATGAAAAATTTTTCCCTCAACTTTAAGTTACTGTATAGAAAACAGCAGTGTATAAGAAAACCACATTAAATCTTATTTTTTTAATGAGCTCAAAAAGCAAAGAAAAAAGACAAAAATTAGATATAAGTACTCCAAAATATTTAATACCAATTGTTTCCCTCAACTTCAAGTGATAGAAAACAGCAGTGCAGAATAAAACCACATTAAATCTAATCTTTTGACAACAAAAGGATCTCAAATAGAAAAGAGAAATGATGCGTCTTGCTAATACAGTATAATGCGCACAGATAATAGAAAAAGGAAACCTCTGAAAAAAAGAAGCTCAAAATCAGCTTGTTTTTGATCATGAATTAAATTAGATTTATAATATAATATTTAAATTTTTAATAATAGATAACTCGATTTGTTTACGAGAGATAAAAAAAATTCTGGGAAATGTCAAAAAAGTTTTATCTGGAACCATCGTCTGTGTGTCGGGCCAGATATTTTCAGGTGTCAAGTGTTCCTAAGTCGAATCACCTATTTTTCGGGGTGTCCGCATATCGAGGTCTCACTGTATTTATACGATCCGTGAGGGGGGGGGGGGGGGAACCGTCAAAGATAGTAAATATTTTAGTAAGGCGGCGAGTGCATGATGCTTATTCACAAAATCATTCGTCATCGCTTCGTTATTCATTCGTTATTTTTTTCACTCATCCTGAAGTCCTGATTCCAGACGAAGTTCATCACTCGAAATGCTTTATAGCTGGCTAAATTGCCACAGGATCTTGTGGATTTTCGTACTAGTTCAATGCGTGTCCAGGATTTCCGGTAAGAATTTCGGAAAGTGCGAATTGGCAGAGGAACTCGCGTTTCGTCACGATGTGCCTTTGGAAGAAGTTCCACATTGTAAGAAACGATGCTTTATTCTGTCATACACAATTCAGAGCTTTTGTTTTATGATTTAAAAAAATAAAGGGGTTTGCATTGCAAAACACGAATCCACGTTTGACACTTCGGCGATCAATAGGAATTATTGGGATGGAAGCAAGGATTACGGATTGTTTCAAATCAATGACCGATACTGGTGTTCTCCACCCGACGATCAAAATTCATGCAGAGTGAACTGCGTCGGTTTGTTCCTTTATATATACTTTATCCATATTTAAGTGCAATATGTGATTTAGTGATTTTAAACTTGTCGATAGATTTGCTGGACGACGACATCAGGAACGACGTAAAATGTGCTCGTAAGATTTTCAAGATTCACCGGAGGAACGAAGGAAACGGCTTCTTAGCTTGGTGATTATATATTTTTTTTGAAATCGAAGTACATATTTTGAAAATTCGAAGTTACCTGTTATATGCAATATTAAATGAATGTAATATGCAACAATTTGAGAGCGAATTGAGGAAAGATTGTTTGGCATCTGTGGTCCGTTATTGATGTTCTTCCAGATATTTCATTGCGCAATCTCAAAAAAAAAAGACAGGCTCGTTTATTCCTTCGTGAATTTAGCAGATTGTTTGTACCTTATGGGATTTTTTGCTTTTAGGACTGCTTGGAAGCAATGGTGTCGATATTTGGACATGTCCAACTACGTCAGCGACTGTTTCAATGACACTCTGAGAGAGTTTTTCAAAATGAGCACTTTCAGCGGGGGTTTCAATGACATCGTCGAAGTGGGAATGCGAGCGGGATTTCAACCAGCGGAGTCGGGGATCATTAGAAGAGGTTATTTCCAATATTTATTTCCATGAAATTTCCAGAGATTATACTGTATAGTGAACATTTAAAGCAAAATTATGGTCTCTTGAGTCGCGTTCTTGAAGGAGTCCAAATAAATTTCCCACGCGACCAAAATTATGAACTTCCTATATATGGCAAAAAAGCTGCGTAGAAAAAATAGACCAAGATTCAAAGCTTTTAAAAATGTAATGCATCACATTTTCCTTGGATTTTATTTTTCTATGTTTTTAGCTACAGTTAATTTATAAGGTCCTAAAAAATCGAACCTAAAGAAATTTGCTGCGTTTTTTTTTTTGAGTATCAGAATACAGCAGATGAGTAGATGCATTTCTTACCAGTTTTGTCCTTGTTTCCCGCGTCTTTGTACAATCCGCAAGTTGTCAGGCCTCATCAGCAGGTGACACTAATCGATTTAGCTATATAGAGCGATCATTCGAAATTGTCGGATTTTTTTTTTATTGTCCTGATTACATTTAATCTCGAGGGTGGCAAATATTAGAATGAGGGAGATTCCAATGGCGGCAAAATGCAGATTTCCTGGTCCGATTCCGCGTGTCCTTGATGGATATTACAGTACTCTATTCTTCCATTGATTGGTTCATAAATTTTAGAAAAAATATGTAGATTGATAATTTTAATTTTTTGCTAAAATCTGACGTCCCGATATGAAAATTTGCAAGAGCTGAAAAGGAACAAAATCCGTGGTGTGATTGCTATTCATTCAGGAAACTTTTTCCTTCAGGTTTTTCAAAGTAGGAATGCAGACGGCGATGTGATTTGAACGGAAAAGAAATCAATACCGGTTATTACCGTTTTACCTTTTTTTCTGTGTCGCTTTGGAACTAAAAAAAACAACAACATTATAGGCTCCGAAACCTGGGAAGAAAATCCGGATGACCAGGATAATGCCCTGCGGGCAATATCCGCACCGACGTGCCCGGCATGCCTGCACCCGGTATTTTCCACGACGAGTTCCCAGCAGCAGCCAGAAGAGTCGTCCACAAAGTCCTCATCGAAACCCGTGATATTCGTCCCGATGCCGGGTTACAATGCGATCGTCAGGGACTTTTACTACCACACGAATCCGTATCCTCAAGTTGGAATCTTGGCCCCGGGCATGCAAACAGCAGCAACCCAGCCCCCGGTTTTCTTCAAAGCCAGGCCGCTTTCTTGGTACAGTTTTATTTTTGGGAAACCCGCGGAGGTCAATAACAGGAAAAAGTGAATTGCTGAAAATCGAATGCTGTATGGTCAGAGTTTTATTTAGTGAGGATGAAGCGAGCAGAAAATGTTATTCGAGGATATGGATTTGTTTCAGTCATAATGCGGCATGAGAAGAAGTAAGAACGTATCATAGTAAAGAACAATTCTCCATTTTATTGAACATTAATCCACGTTGGGAAGGAAGATCTTTCTGGACATCGCCTTATTTCCAATCTCGTTCTGAAGATAGAAACCACTCAAAAGTCATTTATACAGGGGTCCCTGCATGAAAATAATTCATTCCTGGATGCGTGTTTTATGCAGAATTTTTGTAATTCAACGCACGAATTCCCTTAAGGGTACAAATAAATTAACGAAGAAATTTGAATGCAGGAGATCACAGTAGTGATGAGATTTTTTTGCACTTCTCACTCCCGCCTCCTAAATTTTCGGAATTATGTGTGCACCTTCTTGAAGGCAACATGAAATTCGCTGGTTGAATTATTGGTCCTGTACCCCATTTATCCCTAAAAATCAGCTCTGGAAAACACTAGCTTATAATGGAAGAAAATGCCTGACAAATAATTTTTTTCAAGTTTTCATTCAAGAGTTTCTTGTGGCAGTATCAGTTGCATATAATTTGGAAGAGGAATTAAACAACCTCTCATGTAGTGCTTTTTCATTGCCGTAGCTCGATTTGCTGCCAACTTATTTCAAGTCAAAAATCGGTTCACTTTTTTGACCCACCCTGTACACGGAGATACATTTTTTTTAATTTAAAAGTAAAAAATATGGGAGCGCGTCTGCGCGGTGATGAATTTTGTGCGAAATTTTCCTCTTCTTCGGTCAAGTTTTCAAAGAAAGCCACTCAGTCACGTGAGCTTCGAACTGTATATATTCTGTTGAGTTTCAAAAACTTGTCCCGATCTCTTCAAAAAGTATGATATGCAAAAAAAAGCTGATTAAAACACATGCATTTCTTCAAAATTTCTAAAGAAAAATGATGAAAGCTTTCACGTCATTTTGCTTTAGCAGATCGATTAAAATATGCACGCCAAATTTAAACGAGAACCTCGCGATAACATGTTAAAAATGGAGTCTTTCCTGATGTAATTTGTCTGCTGTTCATAGACCAGAAAAATGCAATGATGTGTGACGAAAGAAAAACTGCGTTTTTATCTTTCTCTTTCTCGTTACGTAACTCTTGTGGTCAGCAATTTCCGTGCACGATTTTCTCGGACATTTTCTCATTATACATGCTCAATTTCGAAAGGTTTCTATTGCTATACGTGGCGATATGTCCTATAGTGTCACTTCTTGTAGAAATAATCACTTTTTTGTGGAGACATTTCAAGCTGGAAGGGTCACATTAATTCCACGAGGATGGACTGAATCGTACGCCACCAATTTTCGAATGATATTCCGGGAATGCATAATTTTAAAATTTACGCAAAAAGTGTCCAACTGATGATGAACCACAATAAAACGGATTCTTACTCACAAATGGAGTCATTCGTCATAATTCAAGCACCACGACGGAAATTTCTCATTGATCTGCAATAATCGCATGATTCGGCCCAGAGCCAAGAAACCCATAATTTTTCACCATGAGAACTTCGTGTTTGACTCATTCTTCCTGCTCTTTATACCCCATTGCAAAATGTTCTGGACGATTACCTTTCACTCGTCCAATTATGCTCCTTGATAACAGAGCCGCGAGGAAATGCAGATGGCAGAGAACTTCGTGTTTGACTCATTCTTCCTGCTCTTTATACCCCATTGCAAAATGTTCTGGACGATTACCTTTCACTCGTCCAATTATATGCTCCTTGATAACAGAGCCGCAAGGAAATGCAGATGGCTAGAAAGAAGCCCCTTTTCAAAATTTAACGCATATATGACAAGGATATACGTTGATGAAACAATGAATCGAAATTGCAAGAACTGCTTCACGTGTTTACCAGAAAGGTTCGGAAATAATTCCTCCGATTTATTTTTGAACAATACACAGACAACAGGGTGGAAGAAATTGGTGATTTATCCGCTTTGACCAAAAATTGTGTAAAATATCTGATTGTAGTTGCTCAAATACAGTTGAACGTCTATGAGTCGAATCTCTAGGGACCAGGAAAAAAATTCGACTTAGGGAGCAAAACTAAAAACCTCCAAAGGTCAACTCCTTTGCTTGTGAAAACAAAACTCCTCTTTATTTTTTTCAAACCCTTTAGCATTTACTCCTATAAGACCCGGTTTTGATAGAGGAATTACTTAAATGTGTTTATTAAAGTCGGAGGCATGGGTTCATTTGCTATTTTTGTTTTTCAATTCCTTTCAAGATGCATCAAATTATTTTTTTAAATCATTTTATCTTTGATATTTCAAGGAAATAATGACTAGAAGGCCTTAGAAAATTTGAATTACAGAGGTTTTAGAGAGAAAAAATTCGAGTTAGGGAGGTTTTTAATGTAATGATTCTAAGGGAATTCAGACAGGGACATGAAAAAATTTGACTTAAAGAGGAATTCAACTTAGGGAGGTTTGACTTATCAAGGTTCACCTTATAAAAATGACAGAAAATCAACGAAAAGGATTCAAACTGTTTTCTTTGTACTTTTCAGATGATGGTTATTAACACAAAACACAACTATGAATAATGAATAGTTCTGTATAATAACCAGGCCAATAGATAACATTTTTATTAACATAATCCAAATCGGACGAATTTCTGAAATCTCAAACGTAAAGCTTCCTGATTCAAATTTGTTCAGAGCCCCCACAAGCACTTGACGTGGAGAAATTCAATAATACTTTGATTTTGAAATTGACGCATTAAAATCAAAACAAATTAAGTTTTTAAATTTGAGAGCATTATATACGTTTGGATTACAAAGAGGAGCGTCTTGAGCGAGTCGTTTCTGAAGCACACCAACAAAGAAAAACGTTTCCGGGTACAGTACAATCGTTGGCACCATCCGAACACAACAGCCTTTTTATCGTCCCTTGAAGGCAGGTTTAACTTAGGGCTCATCTTCCTTTATGTACTTATTTTTTTATTATTTCATTCGTAGCGGTTGCTAGTCGAACTGTACCGCGTCTTTAAGCGTGGGCGCTGATATACAACCTCACGGACTGGTAAGGGCAGCACTCCAACAGTCATTAGTAATGACCTTTTATGCCTCGTCAAAGGAAAACATACTTGCTCGTAAGCTTTTTTTTATTCCTTTTGATACATTCCCTACTCATTTCGCTTTCCGTTTTTTTGGGAAGGAGAAATGGGCGTTACAAAATTTTCCTCCGAATAAATTGAGCAGCTTTGTGATAGGCTTTCTCACAAATTAATACATTTTTCATTTTTTTAAATTTCAGTTCACCTTGATCATCTGAAGTAAACTACACTGCTCCAGATTGAGTTTGAGAATTTAGAAATTTTTTTTTTTAAGATTGCAGTCACTCGACGTCGCATTTCCGACTTTGTTTACGCAATGAGGAATTCGGAATTGATAAAAAAAAATGTAAACAGGTTAGTTCGTGCTCTGTATAATTTGTCAACTGTATAATTTGTATAATTTGTGGATATGGTTCTTCATAACATTAAAATTACGAAGTTCAGTATAATTTTTTAAATCTCTGCATCGCTGCGTTAAAAAAAAAATGAATAGTTGACCATTCATGAGTATATCTTCTGTTTTTGCAACCGTCAGTTGGGTATGCACGGAACTTTTGGCCGAAAGAAAATTTTTGGATTCAATTTTCTGGCAGAGAAAAAAACGTACTGTACCAGTATTTACTTGAGTGCCACATGCATTCAAGAAAGACACGCCCCAGGGGCTTTTGTCGAAATATTTATAAAATTGTATCATGCCAAATGAGATTCGCGCCCCACTTTTAGTGACTCTAAAACTGCAATATTGTATTTCAATAATCAGAAGACTCAAATTTGAATTTGGACATGAAATTATCCTGAATTAAACCATTTTTTATTTTGTTCCTGCTACAATACGTTTTTCTGTCAAAATTTCTCCAAAATTGCCCATTAGAATTAAATTTGATTTAACACCTAAACTTCTAGAACTGTTGACAAAATGTGTACCTGCCTAAGACAACAACCCCCTTTTTCTCTCAATTTAAAAAAAGGTAAGCCTTCATTGTACTCAAATGAATACATAATTCTTAATATGATGCCTTGTGTGATCAAGGATCACAAAAGAAAGAAATATAAACACAGGCAAATAGCCTTTTGAGGCCAATAACATATATTCAAGGGGACACCTTGAATATAAGTTCCTGGTTTTGAAATGATATGTATTCTGATATTTTCAGTAAAGAAAATCAAGAATTCAATGAATACAATCACCAGATCAAAAGAAAGAAATACACATCACAGATTTGTGCACAAATCAGTTACTAAGAAGAAAGAAGATGATTGTACCTGAAAAGCTCAGGACCAACTGCTTATAAATTCGAATTAATTAGAGCTTTCATTAGTTTCTTGAATTGTCTGGTCAGGTGATCTGAGAATTTCAGATTATTCTTGCATATTCCCTGGCCTCTGATTGGCAAACATGAAGAAAATCAAAGAAATCTTCAGCTGATGCAGGAGGGAACATTAATCATACATTTTGTTTTTCTCTGCAACACCTTGAATGGTGGAAATTTTGGAAAACTCCTCTGGACAACACACACGTCAGCAGAAGAGAAAAACAGAACTTGGGAGTGCAGTCGGACGGTGTTTCTCGCGATTTTTTTTTTCTTTTTGGACCAATATCTGTTTGCGCTTTAGCTCGACCTCCGTAACGTTTAAGTTAGGTAGGGAGGCCCTCCTTAAGTTAAGGCCTGCGGCCCGCACTGTGGAGGTTAAGGGCGAAGCTGCTGCTGCTCCTTGTTCCCTGCTTTTTTGTCCCTTTTTTCTCTTTTCCCCATTTGTTCGATTTTAATAACGAAAAAAATATATATACATGTCATGATATGTCATATGTAGGGTAACGTAGAGAGCCAATCGAACTAAGGGAACAAACGTCGGTCCCTGAAGGTCTTTCAGCTAATGAAATAATAAGTTGGATGTTGTATCATTCGGCTGTAATAAGACACCAGATTATAATATTTATTTGAATCCTTCTCTAATTATGTGCTTCCACAAAAATTATGTGTGTGAATCAATGACAAAGTTATATGTCAGTCTTACGAATTACAGGAGGGCATCAACGTATCATTTATTTAAATATCTTTTCACCCTTGACTCAAGTAAGATTTAATAAGTTTTTCTCTTATGGCAAAAAATTATCCCTCCATAAGACCCGCGCCCCAGTTTTTGCTGTTTGCAAATTAAAATTTTCTCACATTTTAATAATACAGTTAAAACAAATCTTAAAATTGAATAAAAAGAATAAAATATTCAATCAGAATTTTCCATCAATTTTTCACAGATGAATCATGTTTTACTTACACCACTATGATTCCATGATTATTTTTTGTTGAAAAATCTAGAACTGCATTCCATGCGCACCCCACTTTTATGCCTTGATTTTCCACAAAAAAGGAGTACATGATGCCTGTACTTGGGTAAATATGGTATTGTATTATATTCAAGTACCATTTAAAGATTTTAATTTTCTCGAACACTTCCTAAAATTGCTAAAACCCAAATCCAGGACTTCATATCCGGTGTCGTCCTTGAACTGAAAACGATACTCCTTATTATGAAATGTGTTCAATATACCTTTATTTCAAACGAACATTAAAAACAAAATCAAATACTGGACCGCGGGATAGCTCGCGGTGGAATTTTAGAAATTCTCGCTCGAAAAATATTTATTGACAAATCAGTGCGCGTTTTGTATATCGCCAATAGCTGTGCATAACCTGTGAATTCAAACTGAATGAACGCTTCTCCCACGAATATTTTCGAAAAGTAATTCCGGAACTTGTAGCATAAGTTTATAGATATTACTGTATATATCCAACACGGATTCCACGTTTTTGGTCGATTTATTTATCGACGTATCCGACGAGAAATCGAAGCACTATATTTTTTAGAATTATCTCTCTTTTTTAATCGCGGGAAAAATAGTCGATCGTGAGAAAATTTTACAAGAACTCGCTGTTGGGTTGATCGGACATGAGAATGATTTTTCCCATGCAGCAGTTGCTCATTGAACAATGCAAAAGGCTGGCTTTTTTTTAAGGCACACGTACGGAACCCATTGAACTTTATGTAAAAAGGAATATAGGAATTTAAAATAGAGTACTGTACTTGTACTGCACAGATTTCAAGAAAAATATCAAGAATGTCGATCAGTGTTTACGCGGCAGTTGTACACACTTCTGCTGAAGCTTCGTGTGGGCGAAATGAAGATAGCATTCAGGTGGTTCACCAAGACAATGAAGTGAACCAAAATTGTAGTCATAGTAAAATACAACTGAAAGATATATATTTGATTCCTCTTGCATATAAATCTCTATATCTTTATCTAGTTGAATCGTTCTAAATACCCCCTTGTATCAGACACGCAATTCTTTTTTTTTTTTTGGTAGAAAAATTTATTGAAAAATTAAAAAACATCCCCACATGAATGCCACCCCAGTTTTCAGTGAAATATATTTACAATTCATAAATTACAACAGCTACAATTATGTATTTATATGCCTAAAAGAAGAACTCAATTTGCTTCTATACAGGTGGACTATATATGTAAACCAAAATGCAAGGGAGCAGGAAAAACGTTAGTCGTAGAAAGATTTTTATTGTTGAAAACTCACATAAGATGGGGAGAGAACCCTTTGGGACCAATAAAATATTTTTTCTGATACAAATAATATCACTGTAGAGAGAGTCCACCCAAAGAATATAATTTATCTGTAACGTGATTCAGGGATAATGAATACAATAGTCTCGGAAATTTTGCACAGACATTGATACACACACCCATTTTTGATCCCAATATTGTTGGGGGGAGGGGGAGATGAGTGCAAGGCTGTTGTTTGAGCTTTGGATAATCATTTTTACCGACTTCAGTTTTTTTTTCTTTTCATAATATAACTCTACTAACACGAGATAATTTGACTTGAAAAAAAAAAACACGAACGCTGATCTGCTCTTATTGAAATGCGTATTTAGGAGCCGTGACTTTCCCATGGCCCCTCTCACATTCACTCCTCCAGTTGTCGTTTTTCTTCGTTTCCTCACTTGTCGGCTGCTTTCTATTTTTTTTTTTTTTTTTGCACTGCATCCAATGATGCCAGTGGGGATTGGACGGAATTTCAAGTGAGGCAGCGGCGGAGCGAAGAGAATTTCTGCGCGATGCACTGAGCGCTCCCTTAGGGGACATCAGGTTCGCAAAGGCCCGGCCACTGACGTGCCTCGTGGGAATTGTTNGTGAGGCAGCGGCGGAGCGAAGAGAATTTCTGCGCGATGCACTGAGCGCTCCCTTAGGGGACATCAGGTTCGCAAAGGCCCGGCCACTGACGTGCCTCGTGGGAATTGTTGCTTGATCCCTTCCCGTTGGGGCGTTTTATTTTTACTGTCGTGCTTTCACATGTTGCGTCGTTTTCTTCTTCCCTCCCCCCCAACTTGATCCTACAATTTCATTTGTTGTAGATGTAGCAAGACTTTTATTTCGTTTGCGTGTTTTGAAAGTCGTACGGAGCAATCACGATGACAATCATGCTGCTCTCGCTACGCAGAAACCCGATTTTAAAACGCGTTTCAGAGTGTAATAAGTTACCTCGTTCCGCGATGACGTCAATGGGAGCTATACAGTAACAGTGTCATGAAATAAAACCATTAGATAGGTATAAATCATTCTTTGAGTAACGAACTACATCAAGTATTCTCCACTTGAATTGAAAAATCTCAACAGTTTCTCCAAAAAATTTGAAAATGAACTCATTCTTCAGAATGAAAAACACGCACCGAAATTTTGCTGCGTCTCTGAATAGTCGAAACCTGACGGAAAAAGATACAGTACAGCACTGTAATTTGAAGCTTTCCTAACGTAAATGAAGGTTAATTCATTTGTTTCAATACAGGTGGACTCTCTACAACAACAGTGTCTGCAACAATTTTCTCGTTATAACTTCTCACTGCCAATGATCCGGAAATTTATAATTTCCCTTTACAGTATATTTGTCATGACATCTCATTATTTCCTGCACATAGCCATGTTCACAGCGCAATTTTACTTTTTAAACTGGGATTTTTGTTTGATTGGATATCATACTCAGCAAAATCTCATTAAAACAAAGCCATTTGGACCAGTAAAACAGCTGCATTGCAACAAGAAATTAATTATAGAGGAATTCTTTCAAGATTGTTGCTATTGAGCCAGGAACTGAAAACGACTTGATCGTAATCAATTATTCATCATAGCGAGATTCTTTGTAACGAGATTTTACTGCATTTTCTCTGGCTTCACTTAATTCATTTTTCGAAGATTGAGCCATGCACATAGATATATGCCTTCATTCGAAGTAAT
>CAJPEX010003897.1:0-25532 GCA_905338405.1 Notodromas monacha
ATTGAAGGAGAATGAATCACTGTGTATATAAGGTCAAATCTCTAAGGAGGAAATTACGTAACTGCTTCCTTTCATGCTGATCGGAGTCTACAGAAGTTGCTTCAGTTTTTTTTTTTTTTTTTCATGCCTCTGACCTTATCCACATGTAAGGGAATCCGCGACTTGAGTTGAAAACAAGCAACCAATTTAAATTAAAGAGAATAGTCCAGGAAAAGGTGAAGTTTTAGAAATCGAGATGGCTCATTCCAACAGCACTCAGACGCTTTCTCCGTCATCAGTATAACCATATTAAATTGGTAATTTTTGGTAAAATACCTACGGTTTTATTCATCCATTTAATTTACTCGCAAAATTAATAGTCAAAGAACGAAATAATACAAAAACCTCTGCGTAATTTTCGCGCGAAATGGGGGGTGATCATGCAGAACACTCTCCTCCACTTAACCTTTCTACAAGAAGGTTAATGTAGTTTTCGTGGTTATCCTTGGAGGTTCAACATGAGGTCCTGTGAAATAAATAGCTTGAGGCTCTGTTTGGGTTAATAAATGAAGAATTCCTGTGCAGACCTGAGTAAATAGTATGTCCCTTCTTCCGTCAAAACAAGTGCAATAAATTATTCAGGATGCATATATAATCGTCTAATGCAGAACTTGATGCCAAACGGGTAAAAAAAATGTCAAAATAAGCTATAAAAATAAGCGATTAAACTTTTTAATCTTGAACTTCTATACTGCGTAAAGTGTGATTGATTGAAAAGTCACATACATCGAATTTTATAGTCTTTTTGAGCGTCAATCCTCGTGTTTTCATCAAGCACGGTATTGCAGCAATAAGTACGGGGTTTCGAAAAAGACTTTCCGCGGTTTCTTCTGATCGATAAATCTTGAAAAACGTTTTCGCTCACGGTGAAACCAATCAGTGCTTAAAGAAATTAAACGTTTTCAATACGGAAAATTAAATTATTTTGACGAGGAAAAAAAACAAAATACTGTCGCTTTTCCGTCAATTTCTGCCTTATTCAAGTGTCATCTCTCGCTTTCTTTCATAGACTTGGCGCACCAGCGACAGACTTTGAAAAAGTACATTTTGGGGCTACTTATATGATTCCCAAATTGGAGGGAATGTTCTGATTCGTGGTAAAACCAATAAACAGTATTTCAAGACTGGGATAATTTTCAACAGGGCGAACATTGGATAATTTGGAAACTGAATAATGTGCAAAACCCTTGGTTTTTTTCGCCTTATTCTCACCTGCATGGCAGTATTTTGCCCGAAGAAGTACCCCAAGACGAGCGTCAGTGGCACAACTGTGTACATGAACAACGTTCCAATGAAGAAATAAGTTTGATCCACATCCAGATACAAAGGCGAATACATTGCCCTCGGGTCGTCATCCCAGGTCTCTCGATGCATTGCCAAGGCCACCATAGCTGACAACTGAAATAAATTTCCAGCATGTGTTAAACGTCTGAGAGAAAGGTAACCAGAACAATAAGCGTAATTAGTTGAGTTCCGATTGAACTAATTATTTAAAGGTGCATCCTAAACCCAATGACATTTGAGCCACGAATTTTTTCAATTAAAAATTGATTTCTCGATTTTAGCTTCCGATCCTGTATAATTGACATCCTCCTAGGATGATGAAGGGCTAAAGGGCACAGGGTGGTATCTTGACAGGAGATATGCTGGATTGGTTTAACGCAAAAAATCACAAATAGCGTTCACTTATCTCTGCTGTATACTCGGAAATATGTCGAGGAAGTTCAACAAGCATTGCGGTAATTAGTGAAAGGAAGAAGCCATGTAATCCTGACGATTCCTGAAGGAAATAAGTTTACCCAACACCCAATGCACTTTTTTCACTCCACGTACTTCGATGCTTCTGCTCGGAGGCAGTAAAAAGCAAGAAAAATTAGGCAAACCTTCAAATATTCCTTTTCACTTAAGAAAACATAAAAGTGGCATTTGTGAAAAATTTTTCTGGTGCACTCGAAACCCGTTTATTCCCTTTATTTTTACGCTTAACGGCAATAAGAAGTCATTCAAAGTACTTCCTGGTGTAACAATTCGTTTTTTGTTGTTCCAGAATCTGATTCCATCAATTATTTATCGATCTCCAGAAAAATTCTGCTTTCTCTCACTACCAAAATATTGTATAGAATAGAAAAAGAGCAAATCCTTTAGTTCCAGAGGGTTTAAGCAATAGTCATCTTCAGGAATTGTTTTCTGCGTGTTTGGGAGAATTCAATCCATAAATTAATAACTAAATCAATAATCAATCGACTGCTTTCAAGGGGTTGAAAAGTTGTGATACAAACCAAATCTGCAAGATACTTTATTTAATCTTTCAATGTTTTCTCTTATTCTTTTCTTGAACTTGCTGTGTTCATTTTTGCCAAAGAACCGTTGGGAAAACGAGCAAGTCTCGAACAAATATTTGATTGAACCGATCGGACTCAAGTTTCTGGTTTTGAGAATGCTTACATCTTTAGATTTTAAGCCGTAATGCTTGAGCCAGTTAAAATACCCAGAAACCCAATGCCATTCGGATAGAAAAATAATACGTATTGAACGATTCTGGAAAACAATGCGGTCTTTTTTTAAATAATTAGCAAACAACAGCAAAAAAATATCGCTCGGCTTTCAATGTGTTCCTCTGCAACAGTGCTGCCCAACGTACGGCCCGATGGCCTGATCTTGACAATAAATGAAAAAAATAATCCTTTCCCATATTTTCCAAGGTAGCAGCTGCCACTATTCAAAATAAATTGAACATATTTGAAAGATGAATTTCAAATTTCGAAATGTTGCTCCACCCATTAAAAATTTTCTGGGGCTATATATGCTTGTGATTCGATGCATAGCACTGCATCAAACTTTAAAAGTTGCATTCGAATTGGGAAGATTTGAAACTTAAAAAAAAATATGGTCTATTCTGGCCCTATGCGGCCCTTACAAAAAGGATTAATGTGGCCCTTGCTGATGGCCACAATAATAGGTTTCGGGTTTTCGTCATTCCATTGCTTATTATATACGTACAGCAGTCAGTAATTTGATGACCACGTGCGGCTCGCGAAGGACATTGGAAACGTGGCTCCAGCAAGAAAACTGTGCCATTTTCTGGGACCGCGTCGACAACACCGGCACTTGTTCAGAGGTTCTCTTGCTGCCAAGGCCCCAAAATCGCGTTCGTCCCTTGGCCGACGGGTGTCGCCATAGTGGCCGGGTTTTCGGAACTGCCACTGATGCAACTTCGCGCCGAGGACGCTTGAAAAAAAAGTGGAGCTTCTTTTCTTTGGCCATACGCTGCGTGTCTGCGAATATAACTGGAAACCAAATATGACACTCTTTTCGGGTTTGAGGCTTTTGTTTGGAGGCTATAAATTCCAGGCTGGTGTATAGGAAAAATTTCTTTCTTTTTTTATGTATTTTTCTTTGGTAATCCGATTTTTAATATTTTTGTTTTTCGAGTCGAAATGCTCGCGTAACTGCGTTGTATTTTCCTCCCTGCTTGCATTCTGCGCTTGAGAGCTCCAGGGTTTCCATCCTTTTCCAGTTGTTTGCTTTCGAAAATGGGGGGAATAAGGGTTCCTGCTGGTCATCAAAGAAGAAGTTTACCATTATAGCGCTTTTCATCATATATATAAAGTATATATACAACGAATATAGTTATATAGAGCATTCTGCAAAGAAAACGAATCGAAATCACGTGCGATTCACGCCTCATAAAACTGAAAACTATTCAGGTGACTTTCAAACAGCGAAAAAAAACCTCACGTGTTAAGATCATCGTCATTTAAAGTTTCAAAAATGAAAATGATTGCTAAACCAAGACAAACATGTAATCTCTCAGAATTTTAAGAAAGCTGTGGAAAATTATGTATTCTATCAAAATGTCCATGTTTCACAGACTCGTTTTTTGAAACCGTTGAGAAATTCCAATCACCTGCACTACTCTGGGGTTTTGAGCTGTACAATTAAATTACGAGTTATTAATGGTTCCCAACTAGTCTTTTCTATAGTTGGAACCTCTACATTCTCAACAGATCTTTGAGCAATAAAATTTTCCGAAAACTTTTGAAACAAGTGTTATACGCAATTTCTGTTTTTTTTCGTTCGTTTCATGCATTTATCTTTTATTTTAAATATTAATCCTTGCACGGATTGATAAGAAAAATTGCCTAATGTAGTTCTGGGGAGAAGACTGTCTTTACACTGTCAAATCGGAAGCCATTGGTAAATGCAACGAAAGGTTTAAAATTCTTGGCCTTTCAAAAATCATGCGCTTCAAAAATTGCAATGTTGCATAAAGGATAATTTGAAACCCGCGCAGCAAAATATTTTCCAAATGTCGATGTTTGATTTTGATGCGTAATTTTCCCGATTCCGAAGAAGAACAATCTTTATTAATCATTTCATACATTTTCAGGCAATATATTATTCGCAAAATCGGCGCTGGAGATTTCAAAAACTTTTGTTTCATTTGAAATGATTTCTCGTTGCATCGGTTAACGGCCTTCACTTTCTCAATTCGTTTCTCTCTTTGTATTTTCAAAAATTGTTTCGCAGTCACTTCGAGAAGTGATCCCACACGTGAAGAAGGAACGCAAGTTATCCAAGATAGAGACCCTGACCCTGGCCAAGAACTACATCATGGCACTCTCCAACACCATTTGCGACATGCGCGGCCAGTCCACGCCTTACGAGCTGAAGGACTCGCCGCATCCGGACTCCCATAGCCAGCAACAACAGCACCCACGCACCACTTCCGCAGCCTCGTCGTCAGCATCGTCGACAGCATCCTGTGCCAGCCCGACACCGCCGAAAGCCACCAGCACCAAGGCCCGCGGGTGTAAAAGACGTCAGCGGTCCGGAAGAGGCAACGTCAGCGATACCGACACCTCGGCGCCGTATTCCACGCTTCTGGGCGTTCTGGTCGGCGACGACACCAACGACGAGTAATTAATTATCGACACTCATCTCGGGCTTTGTTTCCTATACAGAGGATGAACAAAAACAACAACAACAAAAACCTTTCGCGGGCGCGTCAATAATGCTGGAAGACATGTTAGTATATTTTTCCCGGCACACAAATAAAACCCCGAGGATCATCCGGCAAACTTAACCTTCAAGCATCTCAATCATCAAGTCTTGCCAACTGCACTAAAATAAAATAAAAATCAGTAATTTTACTTGAAACCTATAGACCATTTCACCAATTTCGCCGTCTTTCTCAAAAAGGTTGATCACGGTGAACATATATGAGTAAAATAATTAAATAAATACATGATGGCTGCAACTCAATATCATGAGTGGGTAATTTCAAATTCATAACCATTCGTGTACATTTTTGAACCTCCATCACTCGTACATAGATTATTGAGGGGAACCCGGATAAAACAGATTTTCTTTCCGGCTGTTATTTCTGTAGGAAAAAAACCGGAATATGCAAAAAAAATTGAAGAGCTTGAGAAAAATCTAATGAAAAACTTCATTCTTAGTTGACGTATACTGAATATTTAAAAATAAGCTCACATTTCGTCAAAATCAAGAAGCTTTCATTTTCACGGCAAGATGAAGCAAAATATGTTGATGTACGAAAAAAAAGACCGATGAAAGTCTCTCTTGTTGAAATTTAATCCTAACGCAGTGAAAGGAACAGGATTTCTTGAATCAAAGACACGCAAAAAAAGCGTGCATTTTCTAAATATTAATGTATCGTCAGGCACTTATTGTGTTCAGCCCTTTTTCCAGGCTGAATTTGAGTAGAAGAAACTAAAATGGATTCAAATTTGTTGTTGGCTGATTTTTTGGTCTTCTGTATGAAACAATAAGAAGCCCTGTGCACAAATTATCCCAAGAAATTAAGTTTCCGCCCAGGACTGAAGTAGAATAATGCAAGTACTCTTCAACAAATTCTGTAAGGCACAGTGATGCAAATGGAAATTGAGCAAAATCAACTCTGATCTTCGACGCTCAAAACGTCGTGCCAATCTTTAAAAATACGCATAAATGTATATTTTTCAATCGTCGTACAAATCAGTTACCTGTCTAAAACTATCCAAAGCACGTGAACCTTTTCTATAAATTCGTGAAATAATAACGCTGCTTCATATGCTTAATCAAGGTTCTGAACTATCTACACTCCATCCAGAAATTGAGGAAGAGCTGCTCCTTATTCAGCATTTTCATTGGAAACATGCCGATTTGATCAATGAATCGTACACAAAGAGAAAAAACCAGCACAAGAGAGAAAAATGAATGCTTTATTCCAATAATTTTACCATTCTTCAAAAAACGAGCGAAGAAGAACGCGAACAGGACAACGAATTGCGAATGTGTTCCATGTCTTTCCTGCAAAGGCAAGCGCCTCACTTTCTAACCAGCGAAAAAAAATGTGGGTTTTCAGGAATTCCATTGAAAAATACACCTCAAACGAAAATTCGGTTCATGGCTGTGACAACCCTTCAAAGCATAAAACATATTTACATCACTGCACGTATGGATGTATGTATACTATTGGTGTGTTTAGATAAAAAAAAAAAAGTTTTGCGGGCATTAGCAACGTCTACCAACGCATTCCATTTGTGATCAGTTGCGAATATAGATTCCCAAAGTGCTGGAACACTCGCAGAAATCGTTGAAACAAATTTAAAAGAGAAAGAGGATTTTCGGCCCGCGGGGTTTTTTTTTTTTTTTTTTTTGCTTTGTATACTTTTTGCTGAAAGACTTCTGCAACATTAAAATGCAAGGATCTCGTCGTACCTCTGGGAAAAAGAGAATGTTTGCGTTCAAATAGATTTCTCGCACATAACCCGAGAAAAAATGTTGCGCGCGCGTGTTGAAATGCATGCATACCTTTCAAAAAGGCGGTTATGGCTGTTTTTATGTGGGGCAGGTCATGGAAGAGAGATTTGATGTGATGTGCTTCCACGTGTGGCTAAAAAAAAAAATATGTGGAAACCCGACGAAAGGACAGTATTTGTGAATGCAAGAGGAGAATGTTGACATTTTAAGCGCGGAAATACAAATTGCCCCAGGATGTTGCTTTCAGGAAAAATCCGTGGTGATATATTTTTATGACCTTATTCCATTTCCGGAACTGTATCTCTTATTTCAGGGCTTCATAGCTCCCGGAGAAACACGAGAAAGTGCTTGAAACGTATCCCATGTTCTAAAAGCATCGAGCTGATCTAAATCATTCCGGTTTGCATGTTGAATCTGTATATTCAAGAGTATTATATCCCATTCAAGAATTTTTGGAAAGCCAATTTCAACAAGTATGTTTTAATATTATTGATATTTCAATGTTCTTGGAAACGTGAAATCTTATGAAAGCAGAGGGATTTTTCACGATTATTTTCGTGAATCTATTTAGATTCTGTCCTCGCTTTGGCAACCCTAGCTTTTGCGTCAGAATCCTCTGAACTACGGTTTAACAACATAAGTATCACAAAAAATCTGCTTTTTTTTAGAATTTTATTGAAATGGACTCCTGACTCTTTAAAATTATTTTTCAAAAATTATTATTTGAGGGCATTTTCAGCCACAACAAAATTTTTTGCTCAGATCAGAACACCCGCGTCCGTGGAAAAGGCTCGCAAATACCAAATATTTAAATACAATTCTTCAAAATGTTCAACATAGTTTACCTTACGTCCTAAAAACGGATCCTAAAACATTCTTTCAAAAAATGCCGATATCTATATAGGTAAAGCCTTTGTCCTAAGGGAGATGAGGTCATATAGAACTGCATTTTCTCTGAACACTCGAGACCGGGCTGTCAAAAATTAGAATCGTGATTGAGATTTTTTCAAGCATGGTTTCACAGAAAATATTCATGAACTCAAGAAGAGAAGATCAAGAATGAAAAAAAATATGAACAAATGACCACGTGAACAGAAGAAAAAAGCTTCAAGATGACGCAGTTGCTCACCGAATATTCAAATATATTCCGCGGCAATTCTTCGAAAGCAGACATTTGAGACGGGAGGGAAGTTCTTACTCGTTGAAGAATTTTTGCAGTCGTTTTCATGCTGACCTTGAAATAATATTAGGGGGGTTTAGGATTGTTTGAGTGATAAATAAAACGTTCGGTCAATCTTTGCAAAGTTGATCCGCGGCGGAAATAGCGGATTCATTCGTCAATTAAGCAAGAAAAGTCCGCGTCGGGAGCAGCAGCAATTTCTCACGGCCTCAGTGACCAGTTGACTTTCTATACATATATATATATATTTATATAATGCACATATACGAAAAGAAACGGATTCTCTCATTGGATCCCTGCAGAATAGAAAAAAAAATACACGAGGAGAAAATTTGCCAAGCAGGAAAGGACGAGCAAAAGTAGTGAAGAAGGAAAACCTGTGGGGCCAGCGGTGGTAATTTCCCCTTCCACCCTTCTTCAATCCCACCAAGACCCGCCACAGGTCGCTTTATTTTGGAGTTACTGCTCCTGTTGCAAAAAAGACGAGTCTTTCTTCCTGTTTTCTTCGTCTTTTTTTCTCTATAGTTTTCATTCGAAACCGCGAGAAGTGCAGCACGATACGGCGGCAACCAGCATGAAGGCAATAAATCAGCTCTGCTGGTCTGATTTATTTGCTCCACTTGTGCAGCAGGTTTTTTCTCGCACGAATCCTTTGCCTCTGTCTCGGTGAGCTTCGCGTCTCACGGATTGATGATGATGATGATGATTACTTTGGTGGCTATTTTTAATATTATTATTATTATCATGAAAAAGAATTAAGGGCGATGACAACTAGACCATTAAAAAAAATAAAATATCCCCGTCATTGCAGATAATTCGTCGCGTATGATGCGTCATAAATGAAAACCCGACAGGGTCTTGTTTGAAATCGTCTCGTCCGGTCCTTGGAGCGATTTGAATTGAGATCATCCCCGAAGTTCGGTCGAATATGGTTTATCTTATCACAGCTAGTTTAATCTGGAACGATATTTTCACAACTGAATATTCTTCTGATTATTGCGGATTACCTTTTAACGATCTTAATTCAGCTTATTCTGACTGATCTTGGGAATTGGCGGATTCAACGTTACTAAATGTATTTGATGAGTTTAGTAGGGTCGAAAAGCGGACGAGAATCACAGCTTATGAGTCACATCAAATCGATTGTAAATAATCTCGCCGTTCTCTTAATAAATACAATCTTACATAATTGGATCTGCACGTATAGTACTTCATTCTTATGCTTTAAAACGGTGAATCGAAGCTCTGGTCACACAAATCTTGTAAAGATATTTTTGAGGATTCGTCGTCGCCCAGTTACAAAAAATGTCTCCACGCTGTGATAAATAGAAGGCCAATAAATTTTTTTTCTACGCTTTTTCAGGTTGTTTAATGTTTGCGTATTGCCAATAAAAGAGGAATGAGACACGGAAGATGGATGTCCGCCTTCCAATATCCTGGAAACCAGATCAAAACTTCAAAGGGTGAACATATTCCCTCAAAAAGTTCCTCCACAACCACAAATCTATCCTTTATCTATATTTTTCATCAAAAGTGTTTCTTCGGCCAAACGCTGCTCATTCAAGTGGTTTTTTCTTTTCAAAGCAGCGCTTTTACTTTTACATTGACACACGCACCGCTTTGCTATGTGTATGACATTCTCGAAATATGTGATTATCTTTCATCGTAAGAGGAAGATAAGTACAGTACAGAGTTGGGGGAAGAACTTTCATGCTATGTCATATCCAGACAAAAATTTCTCTGCGACATGAGCATCTATTTGCTGGGATTCCTCAGGAGATCCCTCGAACTTTCCACCTTCGGATTGAACAACAGGTGCATCTTGGGATTTCCCCGGTGACCCTACTATAAGATAGAAAATTTGAATCCCAACCGAGCCAGGTCACCATTGATCGGTCATGAACCAGGTTTAGCTAACAGAGGAACTGCTTGAGGAAAAATGACAGAGTTAAAGAGATCATTTGCTTTTGAAAGATGCCCTGAAAATGAGCTGAGATTTTCCTTCCGTTTTATCATGGCGATTTGAAAATATGATTTATCCTAAAAATTTTGCAAACCTAGAGAAATGCATGTGATAGGTATTATTGGCGTTAATGAAATAAGCAATTAGTAGTGATTTTCTTCTTCTTCTAAAATGGGGCTATTGAACCGATTGAGAATGTGTCCAAACTCCAGATGAAGTGGAAAATTGGTGAATTATTAAAATTCAATGTGCGAAATGCATTGAAGGTGGGAAGAAAATTTTTCGGGACGTTTCACAACAATTCAGTGTCAAAATGTTCCAAGTTAAAAAAAAAAGAGAACAGCAGTTTAGAAAAGCTTGATTTATAAATTAATTTTCGCACGATGAGAAGGGATTATATTTTTCTGAATATCATAATCCAAAAAATTACCCAGAGTCATTTTTACGCAGTTTTTGCTTGTAAGGTAGCATCCGAAACGAATTATATTTAATGGAAGCGTGTAACTGTTGAAGAAACACAAGTTCAACGCTATATTAAACCTTCTATGGCGCGCAAAAAAAATATCGCTTGATTCTGCGAATTAAACTGAACCCCATTGAAAATTTCAAGTGACAGAAACTCTTCGGAAACCTTGAAACACCCGGTTTGGCAACGATATTCGCGAAGAAACTGCTCGAAGAAAATTGACGCAGCAGTCGCGAGATGAATTGGCACTCGGGACGACCTGAGGGAATTCGTCCTCCGATCCAGCTAATGATGCTGCACATCCGCGACCATTCCGTTTTCTTTGTTTGTTTATTTTACACAATGAAACAAAACATATATGCATAGTATTGGCGGAAGTCTTTCTTTTCCGAACAGAGGAAACATTAAAATGCCGACTACATCACGTTCATACATGATTTCCCTCTGGACAAGACGAGCGAACATAAGAAGCGATCTCAAGTGAAGAAAAAAAGCCGAAGATCCGGGTATAGAAAAAAAAACAACGTAAAGGCTATAGCAGAATCACGATAAAACTCGCTTACTTCTACACGAATTACACTTTCTCAACTTTTAAAGTGATTTGTATTGTCCTCGCTGCTTAAAAAAAAGTACTGCTTTCAATATCCCCAAGGTTGAACGTGAATGTCACCTCGTCCCTGTTTCAATTAAAGCAAGGCATTTTTTAATTCCTACATAAAAGGATGATTTTCTGGAATTGGTCCAATTTCTGCCAAGATTACAGCACAAAAATCCAGATACCAAAACCGAATTTTCAAAATTCCATTCATCTTTCCTTCTTCAAGAGAAATACAGTAGTGATAAGTTTTATGTTCGAAGAACACTGAAATTTAAAAAATAACGAATTTATCCGTTGGAAATCACTTGTTGGATTCTCCCGGTCTTTTAGGCTTTTGCTGCAACTGTTTTTGACGTTTCTTTGTCCTGTTGATTTAAAGAATTTCTTAAAAGTCGCAAAATGGGTTTCACATTCATGTCTCCGTTATTCAATTATCACATTCTTCAGCTTGTCAAGTGACCTATAACAGTTCATCGTTACAATGTAAAGAAAGGGATTAAAAAAATTTAAAATGGAGAGTCACCATCTACAGTTTTATAACCTAGACCTTAAAGGTTAGCAAATTTATCAAAATAATTAGTTGTCGTGGTGAGTTTTAACCGCAGTACTTACAACCAATGAGACCTTGGAAGACTACCGAACCAGCTGTCAACTGTTTTGCAAGATTAATTCTGGACACGGCATTTTTTCACGCGAAGACCGTCATTTAGTTAATTTATTCACATTTCGCTGTTGTGTATTACTAATCAAAATACAGTAGATTATACTGCATCTGCCAGGGGATTCCTTTGAAAACAATATTTTGCGCTGAGGAAATGCGGAGGAATCTGTGTTTCAGCATGAAAAAGGTTTGAAGTTTCCTGAATATTTGACGTATTAAATAAAAGTATAGGAGTTGCTTCGACCGTATACGAGAACACATTGGTTGATTATTCAAGAAATTAATTCCCCTGGTTATCTTCGGTCCGCAAGTGAATTCGTGCGCGAGGTTGACTTTGAATAACGCAGAAAAGTCCGAGAAACCGGAGCATTGTAATAAGGGGATTTGAGAACGACACGGAACTCAGAGCAATTGAAAGAGCAATTCCGCTGTAGAGCAAGAATAATGCTCCGCCGAAAGCAATCACTGATTCCTGAAAAAAATTAATCGATGGTTCATCATCATTCAAAATGGTGGTGCAGAATAAAAAATAAACCGCTGTAGAGCAAGAATAATGCTCCGCCGAAAGCGATCACTGATTCCTGAAAAATTAATCGATGGTTCATCATTCAAAATGGTGGTGCAGAATAAGAAAAAAACTTTCAATTTCAGTTTGAAAACGTGCGTTTCGTGATACTGTATGCTTCAACTGTATTCGCACGTGTTATTCGTGGGTCTATCTTATCTAAATTTCATGCCGTCGTTTTTGCCTTTAATCGTGCATGCAGATTTCAGGCAGAAATTTAAAGAATTTCTAGCATCACATGCATCACTCTTTAAAATTTTTTTTTTCGAGATAATCAAGCATTAGCAAAAGTAAAAGTTGAAAATGAATCCCGATTTAGATTAACCTCAACAGTTACAGTAATTGATTAAACTTTTTTTTTTTTTACTTGAAGCACGTTCTCGTTTCTTTGAACTCGGTCGAATTGCAAATCAACCTCCCTGCAAATTCGAACATCAAATGGCAGGACGGTTGAATTTCGGGAGGTCAAATTTCAAGGTCCCACCTGTACTGAACCCAATTTAAAGCACAATCTTGTGTCAGAAAAATCCTCTTTCTTTTCATCAACTCCTTGTGTAGTGATTATGCAGATGACACTATAGAAACCAAAATGGAGGGTGATAAAACACTGATCATCATCCAAATTATAAAAATAAACCCTCAAACCATAAGTTTTCTTTTAAAACTAACCAGAACCCCCCTAGGCTGTCCCAGGATATAAGCGATCAGTGTCAGCAGCGAGATGATGAAGAAAGTGAAGAGGAACCCGGCAACGGCGTATGCTTCTGCTCGGCTCTCGGGCTTGTACGTCCTCGTTTGCAGGAACAATGCACATGCAACACCCACGATGACCTCGTGCGAAAGTCAATTGATCATCATTAAGGCCTTGTCGACCCATCATCAGCCCAGCCACTTATTTGAAAGCATATGTGCGAAACTATTTCGAGTCCCTTTACACTGAAGCGCCCCGGTTATAACTGGCGGTGCTTACATATTGCGCACGGAACACGCATGCGATGTATTTATGCAACGAATTGATGAACTTCCTTCACGAGAACATGTTTCCGAAGATCATGAAAAATTTCGTTTTTACATGAAGACATTTTTAAACGTATCTACTGCGAAATCCGGTTTGGCCCTGGAAAAAAGCCTAGTCCCATCACTTGAATTTTTTTCAAGATGGCAAACAACTGAGAGCAACTTTAATAATAAATAGCATTTATACAAAAAATTGATGAACTTTCTTCACGAGAACATTTTTCCGAAGATCATGAAAAATTTCGTTTCTACATGAAGACAGTTTTAAACTTATCTTCTGCGAAATCCGGTTTGGCCCTGAAAAAAAGCCTAGTACCATCACTTGATTTACTTGAATATGGCAAAAAACTGACAGCAACTTTAAAAATAAATAAATAATTCAATCAAAAGTCCAAATTTTGATGAAATGAACTGTTTCCAGGAATGTTCATTATTTTTAAATACTCGAAATGTTTGGAAGGACAAGAGCAAAAAAATGGGTATACGAGATTATGCACAATTTTCCTACAAATCATGTTTCATTCGTGTAAATTTGATTAAATTATTTTATTGTGTACCACTGTATTCCTGGATGAGTATAGCCCGTCCTTGGAGAGAAAAAATTAATCGAACCAAGAATCAGCCAGAAAAGAAAAACGGTGGAAATTGTGTTTTCAGTCAGCGTCTACATTTTACAAAAATAAATTTTATCAATTCCTACCAGTTCAGCCAGCGTGAACAACCCCCGAGGCTCCTTCAATACCTCGGGTCGCAGAGTCACATGCATCACCATCTTGAATGCCGGTATTTGTAAATGAACAAGGATTGCAAAGATACCTTGCAAGGTTTCATACCCTAGACTGGACGATGTTTGAAGGTTTGGTGCCTGAATGTATTCTGTAAGTAATGAGATTAATCGGACTAAAGTCGAGGAATGAATTACGAAAATTTCCTTGTTTGTCCTCTCATGCGATTCAATGTCCGTGTAATAAAACAAAACAATTCATTCTCCAATGATACAGCTATTTCTTGTCAAAAATATTCATTTTTAACAATATTCTAGTACTAGAATTACTGCTTGAATCTACCTCAATACGGTACATCTATTTTCTTACGATTTTCAGTCAGATTCCAGCAAAGAATTAATCCTGCCAGTCACCATCAGAAGCAAGTAAACTTACTATAGTGCTCTACTTTTGCGTCACATCTATCTGACTTTCCCCCAGTGCTTCAATTCATTTCCCAGATCTAGCCGGGGATTTTGTTTTTGTGTCCTTATAGTCTTATTCCTTCCGAACGTGTGTCCAGCAGCTCATCATTATGCAGAGTTTCTCGCCGGGTTCATTCGAACCCCCCCNGATTTATTTGAATATGGCAAAAAACTGACAGCAACTTTAAAAATAAATAAATAATTCAATCAAAAGTCCAAATTTTGATGAAATGAACTGTTTCCAGGAATGTTCATTATTTTTAAATACTCGAAATGTTTGGAAGGACAAGAGCAAAAAAATGGGTATACGAGATTATGCAAAATTTTCCTACAAATCATGTTTCATTCGTGTAAATTTGATTAAATTTTTTTATTGTGTACCACTGTATTCCTGGAAGTGTATCCCGTCCTTGGAGAGAAAAAAATTAATCGAACCAAGAATTAGCCAGAAAAGAAAAGGGGATAAAAATTTTGTTTTCAGTCAGAGTCTACATTTTTAAAAATAAATTTTATCAATTCCTACCAGTTCAGCCAGCGTGAACAACCCGCGAGGCTCCTTCAATACCTCGGGTCGCAGAGTCACATGCATCACCATCTTGAATGCCGGTATTTGTAAATGAACAAGGATTGCAAAGATACCTTGCAAGGTTTCATCCCCTAGACTGGACGATGTTTGAAGGTTTGGTGCCTGAATGTATTCTGTAAGTAATGAGATTAATCGGATTAATGCCGAGGAATGAATTACGAAAATCTCCGTTTTTGTCCTCGCATGCGATTCAATGTCCGTGTAATAAAACAAAACAATTCCTTCACCAGACTATGTCGATAAAGAACAGTTTTTATAAGTAAAAATTGTTATAAGATCATGATCTTAATGACGAACTTAGATGGAGTTATGCCATGTAGATAAAAGAATGCTAAAAGTCAGTCTAAGGTCGTTTCTATTAATCCTGCCAGTCACCATCAGAAGCAAGTAAACTTACTATAGTGCTCTACTTTTGCGTCACATCTATCTGACTTTCCCCCAGTGCTTCAATTCATTTCCCAGATCTAGCCGGGGATTTTGTTTTTGTGTCCTTATAGTCTTATTCCTTCCGAACGTGTGTCCAGCAGCTCATCATTATGCAGAGTTTCTCGCCGGGTTCATTCGAACCCCCCAGTGATCCTGTGCTTTGCTGATCATGCTGCAATCGGGGTTCTTGCTTCTCGCGGGGATACTCTTGTTGAACGGCTTTCAAAGGAGTGCGAAAGGAAAACAAAAACACGAAACAAAAAGCAAGGAACAACTCGTTGCATTGCAAATTTGAAGCGGGATAATCAAGAGGAAATCGGTGCCCTGCTTTGCATCTCCCGATCGACTATGAAGCGAAGCGTGACGAAGGAGTCTTGAAAAATAAAAAATAAACACCCCAGAGGAACACCTTTGAACGAAATAAAAAAAAGGAAGGGTTGATGTTGCTGTATTTAAGCGAGATAAGATCGTCAGCAATTCAGATGCGTTTCATGCTCAACAAACAAAATGCTAAGCATTCTCGATTGCCACGACTTGAATTCATTTCTGTGACCTTTTCCAAATTCCGTATGTGTATATGTACAGGTTGATCTCAGTAAACGATGTGGAAAATAACGGCAATTAAGTTTTAATTATTTTCTTTTGTCATTGGAAATGGATGGAGCTGCACAGAAATGTTGAATTAATGATTTCCTAATTGGAATCGCGGGGCATATCTGAAATTTTGGAATTATCTCCATCGGCCACTTCAAGGAAATGAGGTTCACTAGCTGCTTTCAAAATACAGTAGTTTCGATTCAATTTCCTAGACATTACAAAAATGCTCTTACGGAATTTGTCTGCAGTTATTTCTAAACCCTACGTTTTCTCTAACATTTTGATAGGGCAAGAAGTCGACCAATTTAAGGCAACAATCGAGAAAATCCCCAGCAGAAAGTTAGATATTCACGTCAAATGTTTTAATTGCTATCTGCATCACGTACGTGAAGCGCTTTTGATGATTATGAAAAAAATATATATTTACCACACAAAGATTCTAATTTCAACAGGTTATGTGCACTTTTGAACAAACCCTCCAAAGTGTATTAACCAAGGAACCATCAAAAATCGCTTTCTAATTACTCGGAATTAATTTTTAAATACTTCCGAAAATACGGCATAAAATTCTGGTTTGTTGAACCTCTCGTTAATTTTAGAATTACCAAAGAAAACTGTGAGGTGGTTTCAAGGTCACGTACTTGAACATTCAAACTTGTTTCATAGAAGGAATCTTAATTGAATTTTGCGCTCAAGATTACAAAAGCTTTCTCGGGTAGATTTTATAAATGCGCAGTATTCGAAAATAACTGTGAAAACACGTTGTATTCATTTAAGAAGCGTATGCGTTGGCCTGAATACCCAGAAACCAGGGAGAAAAATCTGGTGACGTAGATGTGCTTTCGGAAGCAAAAACTCAATTTGCGTCCCAATTCTTCCTCCATTTATTCTTGCGTATTGCACAATCATAGCTAGACTGTCTATACACGGTTAGTTATCTCTTATCCACCCACACCACTTCCCTTCCTTGATGCCCACGCATTGCTGATCCGATGTTGGATGATCCAGAATTGTTCAAATAATAGACTGTCGCACCCAAATATTTTTCTTGGGCTACGCTTGAAAGCTGTTGGGTTCTATGAAGTGTGCATAATTTTCACGGAAAATCGTCCTTTTCTTCATTATATGGAGGCAAAATCGAATTTCCAGCGGATGAGGGTGCATCCAAGAAAAGATCTGAAAATTATGTGCTGCGTGATGTAATAAGAATGTGAGTATTTTTTTAATATTTGATAATGGTATATTTTTAATGTGCTCAAGGGTCAGGTATTTTTGGGACTGACGGCAAACACAAGTTTCCTCACAATTAATAGCCAAAATTTTCCGAGTGAATATGGTGTTAATACAGTACAATATTTGAGTCCTGAATGAAAGTACAGGTACTTTGAAATTATTGTCTTACGGTACAAATAAAATCATATTGAAATACTAGCGAAAAGGCTGCGTTCGAGTGATTATAAAAACTTTTTGCATGATCAATGTGACATACCACATTTTTATTTCTTTCACTCTGATGATATGCAATATCATAATATTAGATTGGGTATCAAGTGCTCTCTAGACTAGAGCATACCAATTATTATAAATTAAGAAATTACATTCATCAGTACAGCTCAAGATTGACTCATTTTTTGATAGGACGTGGATTTAATGTACCCACCAATACTCCGATAAATTTCAAAACAAAAGTCGGGAGTATTACGGAGAGTGGAACTCAATCTTCTGCTCCTCGGGGAATCTTGATCCTCTAAAAATAGTTTGCGTTGAAGGAAGAGAGTATCGCCGACGGTAACAGCATTTTATCCTTCAGAATATGCATTTAGGGTCTTTCTTAAAAATAGAGCACATGAAAAACCGGTGCGAGTCTACGGTTTCTCATCGGGGATTTTAAGCAATATACATACCAATAAATTCCTCTACACCGAAATTTTCCCAGGTTCCTCAGGAATTTCTTTGCTTGAAAATAAATCAAATGTATCTTATTCTCTTAATATCGTGCAACAAATTTAGATTTGCGTGCGTTACGGGTAGAAAAAAATATGTGTCGAAGCCTCATATTGCCCTGAATGAATAAACTACTTGTTTGACGAAAATAGTCCACAACGAAAAAGAAAGAAAAATATTTTTGACAGGAATTGAAGTTTATAATCACGATCAGAACGGTGAATCGAACTATCGACTTGACTTCCAATGTACTATAAACTACGATAAATTATACTTATCTAATTTTAAACCATAAAACGTCTCGTTGGTGTCGATTGCAGTACGCAGATTTGTGATATGCCACAAGTTTCGGGGCTCTACATTCCTGGTCATTGAAATGAGGTTCTACTTTTTACGTTGTGATTTTCTTCAGATTTTCTTCACTCAACAAAATTCTCACAATAATGGCATAATTCCATTTCATTACTGTAATTTTCCAAGTACAATAGTTTCTTTGAACAAAAAGTATTCTTTGAGAGCGCTAGTGTTGGTGCTTGTTTGACTCAAACTTTTCCACAGTTTTATTTTTTTCTAGTATATTTCAAACGATCACTCCATGAACTCCCTCAGGGCACTCGTCTTTAACTGGATTTTGTCTTTGAAGTTTTGGTTTTTTTTTTATGAAAGCCACGGTGTGAGGATGCCTAGTGAAGCAGGGGACTGGATATTTTGAAAGCTCATTTCTTGTCATAATGTGCCCGTTTTGCTCAAGGGGGTTTGGGACACGACAAGGAAATCCCATTTGTGGTGAAGCAAGGGGTTTTTTTTTTCCTTTTCTCGCTCCCTGCGCCGCGTGTGACGCCCTCCAGGTGACAGAATGACGAAGTTGCAACTTCCATTGCGCTATAGGATCACATTAACTATATAATGCCTGATGCAGCAAAGAGGTGTTTATTTTGGTAATCAGTGATATGCACGTCGTCTGTGTCATCAAGAAGCATGCCTGCAGCAGGGATTTCCTGGAAAAACCTTCTCCCGATTTTGCACCCACACCTCAGATATTCCGTTATATAAGAATATTNACCACTTCCCTTCCTTGATGCCCACGCATTGCTGATCCGATGTTGGATGATCCAGAATTGTTCAAATAATAGACTGTCGCACCCAAATATTTTTCTTGGGCTACGCTTGAAAGCTGTTGGGTTCTATATATAAAGTGTGCATAATTTTCACGGAAAATCGTCCTTTTCTTCATTATATGGAGGCAAAATCGAATTTCCAGCGGATGAGGGTGCATCCAAGAAAATATCTGAAAATTTTGTGCTGCGTGATGTAATAAGAATTTGAGTATTTTTAAATATTTGATAATGGTATATTTTTAATGTGTTCAAGGGTCAGGTATTTTTGGGATTGACGGCAAACGCACGTTTCCTCAAAATTAATAGCCAAACAGTACAATATTTGAGTCCTGAAACTCCTGAATGAAAGTGCAGGTACTTCGAAGTTATCATTGTCTTACGGTACAAATAAAATCATATTGAAATAATTAGCGAAGATGAGGCTGAGTTTGAGTGATTATAAAAACTTTTTGCATGATCAATGTGACATTCCACTTTTTATTTCCTTCACTCTGATGATATACAATACAGTATCATAATATTTGATTGGGTATCAAGTGCTCTCTAGACTAGAGCATACCAATTCGTATAAATTAAGAAATTACATTCATCAGTACAGCTCAAGATTGACTCATTTTTTGATAGGACGTAGATTTAATGTACCCACCAATACTCCGATAAATTTCAAAACAAAAGTCGGGAGTATTACGGAGAGTGGAACTCAATCTTCTGCTCCTCGGGGAATCTTGATCCTCTAAAAATAGTCTGCGTTGAAGGAAGAGAGTATCGCCGACGGTAACAGCATTTTATCCTTCAGAATATGCATTTAGGGTCTTTCTTAAAAATAGAACACATGAAAAATCTTCACGAGTCCAAGGTTTCTCATCGGGAATTTTAAGCAATATACATGCCATTAAATTCCTCTACACCGAAATTTTCCCAGGTTCCTCAGGAACTTCGTTGCTTGAAAATAAATCGAATGTATCTTATTCTCTGAATATCGCGCAAAAATTTAGATTTGCGTGCGTTACGGGTAGAAAAAAGTAAGTGTCAAAGCCTCATTACCCTGAACTTATAAACTAATTGTTTGAAGAAAATAGTCCACAACGTAAAATAAAGAGAACTATTTTTACAGGAATTAAAGTTTATAATCACGATTACAACGGTGAATCGAACAATATCGACTTGACTTCCAATGTAATACTAGCTACGATAAATTATAAATAAGTTAATTTTAGATCATAAAACGTGTTGGTGTCGATTGCAATACGCATGCAGATTTGTGAAATGCCACAAGTTTCGGGGCTCTACATTCCTGGTCATTGAAATGAGGTTCTACTTTTTACGCTGTGATTTTCTTCAGATTTTCTTCACTCAACAAAATTCTCACAATAATGGCATCATTCCATTTCATTAGTGTAATTCTCCGAGTATACAATAGTTTCTTTGAACAAAAAGTATTCTTTGAGAGCGCTAGTGTTGGTGCTTGTTTGACTCAAACTTTTCCACAGTTTTATTTTTTTCTAGTATATTTCAAACGATCACTCCATGAACTCCCTCAGGGCACTCGTCTTTAACTGGATTTTGTCTTTGAAGTTTTGGTTTTTTTTTTATGAAAGCCACGGTGTGAGGATGCCTAGTGAAGCAGGGGACTGGATATTTTGAAAGCTCATTTCTTGTCATAATGTGCCCGTTTTGCTCAAGGGGGTTTGGGACACGACAAGGAAATCCCATTTGTGGTGAAGCAAGGGGTTTTTTTTTTCCTTTTCTCNTACAATAGTTTCTTTGAACAAAAAGTATTCTTTGAGAGCGCTAGTGTTGGTGCTTGTTTGACTCAAACTTTTCCACAGTTTTATTTTTTTCTAGTATATTTCAAACGATCACTCCATGAACTCCCTCAGGGCACTCGTCTTTAACTGGATTTTGTCTTTGAAGTTTTGGTTTTTTTTTTATGAAAGCCACGGTGTGAGGATGCCTAGTGAAGCAGGGGACTGGATATTTTGAAAGCTCATTTCTTGTCATAATGTGCCCGTTTTGCTCAAGGGGGTTTGGGACACGACAAGGAAATCCCATTTGTGGTGAAGCAAGGGGTTTTTTTTTTCCTTTTCTCGCTCCCTGCGCCGCGTGTGACGCCCTCCAGGTGACAGAATGACGAAGTTGCAACTTCCATTGCGCTATAGGATCACATTAACTATATAATGCCTGATGCAGCAAAGAGGTGTTTATTTTGGTAATCAGTGATATGCACGTCGTCTGTGTCATCAAGAAGCATGCCTGCAGCAGGGATTTCCTGGAAAAACCTTCTCCCGATTTTGCACCCACACCTCAGATATTCCGTTATATAAGAATATTAAAATCGCCATCCCCGGTTGCATTTTTTAAACTGATTATATCATTTACAAACGTTCCACTGTAGGTGGAACTTGAAGAACTTTCGACTGCATGAGTCTCCAACGGCAGATATGTCACCATACGAAAACTTCGTTGCACGATAATTTATTAAGAGCGCATTCAATTCGATTTCGAATGATGACGAGTTTTCTTGCATTATTTGCATTGATATGACATGCGCAAAGATTTGAAAAATATCGAAGGAGAACGCGAGTTTCCGCGGTTATGGTGAGGGTTAAATTGAGTGATCATACAAAGTTTGTCCTATTCACGCGCGCCTTTTAATTTTCAGCAAAAGATCAGCTAGGCGCGCTGATTTCCTTAGCTGGACGAAAATAATTGTCAGGAAAAATTATTATTCATCTGTCAACAGAATTACGAGGCCATAATCATCGAGAAGATTGATTAAAATGAGGTTAAATTAGGCAAGCTATTTTAGCATCAGTGTTTAAGGATGTTTTGATTTATCAACTCTACCTGAATCGAAGAAAATTTAATGTTCTCTAGTTCATTAAAATTCCATGAACATACGGTCTTCATGACCCCAGCTTCCCTTTTTCACGCTTCGGAAATAAATCGGAGTGATTCTGAAATAAATTGTAATATTTTTGGAAATTACAGTGAAAACCCCAGAGTTGTGACTCTGTAACCACCAAGGTTTAGGCACAAAAATAAATAATTCTGAAATAAATTTTAATTTTTCTTTGGAATATAGTGAAAGCCAGGGTTTTGACACTGCACCTAAGGTATTGTGACACGTTACTGTACACACGGTTGTGAGTTTTGTGACACTGTATTTTCAAAAAATTAAAAGCGTATTTCATAATTACTCAGATATATTTAGTACAGTATTCTAATCGTTTGTCCTGCAACGGTTATTATTTTTTCTTTGATTCGATAAATGAAAACAGGGAACGTGAAGATCCCCTCCCCCCCTGTATAATATAGGACTATTAATTAGGAAGACTGCACGATAATACCCGAACAAATTGCGTCCATCGAATCGTGATGATGTCCGAAGTCCAATATAGCAATAATGATGATGACGGAAAAAAAACCAATTCGCGTTGTCCTTGACGCGATGAGCGGTTTAGATTCTTATCAATTTGCCATGCAGGCCACAAGAGGTTTCACAAGGCTTCCAAAGCATTATTAAACACCCGTTTCTCCAGAAAAATGAGAATTGTAAAGTCCAATTGCCTCACGAACCGAAATGGTGGCAAATGGAGTTCCTAATGATGGCTGCTCACGCCGGCATGAAATTCGCATGACAATATCGCACAAATCAGCGCATGCGTGCCCGAGTAAACACTGTACGCGTTTTTGTTCCTACACATTTATACGCGTAACATTGCCAATTCTTTCCTTCTTTTTTCAAGAATATCTCCTTTATATTGTCGACAATGTTTCAACACGCAATTTTTTTTTTTTCTCTTGGCATGATTTTTTGCTGTTGGTCGAGAAACACGGTGAGATAAAAGCTGAGACTCGAAAATAAAAGTGGCGTGGACGAGAATCGGTGCGAGACGAAACGTGGAACGGGTTGCGTAAGACGATAACCGGGTACGTGAAATATATGTTGATTTTATTTTTACACGTAGAACTAAACCATGAATCGGCGATCCATTTTCATTTTCTTCTCGTTTTCGCCGGCTTTTTCTTTTCCGTCTCTTTTGTTCATTTATTTTTTCGCCAGTAAAACGGAGGAGAGGACGTGGAGAACTTTCGTCATGAATGAGGATGGATTGTCCGATTGAAGGGCCGAAAGATGGACTCAAGGCTTTTCTAAAAGTTTTTTTTCGCAGCTTTTTCTGTAATTCAATATTACCATGTATTATCGCATTCTCATCTATCATCAGACAAGAAAGCACTATTTGGATCATTCTCAAAGTTTATTGCCGAAACCATTTGATCGAATGCTATTCTGGCTGCAAATAGCGAATCCGGAGTAATTTTAGCCCGAAGAACCTCAGCTCAAAATAATGAACAAAAAACAGCGCATGTGAAGATAACGTCAGTACTTCTATATTTGTCTGAACGTAAACGGAGCAACAATTTTTAAATTTCAACATTTCTTCAAACACGGAGGCTGATGATTATTTGGAATCCTCCCCAAAAAAGCACGCATCTTGAAGAAACGGAAAATAACACTGGGTGAATCCGTCTGACTATGAAATTATCCTTAGTTTTAAAACTTCTAATTGCATATCAAACTCAAAAATTTCCCCGCGGAAAATTCATTCTGAAAGCTAAATGTCTACATAGGAGAAACTTACATTCTCAATTTTAGGATGCATTTCGCGTATGATTCTCCTGAGTTGCACAAAAGTACTTTTGGCTTCAATTTAACTCGAGTGCTCCGATGAAAGGCTTTGTCGAAACTTGTGAACCGTTCGTTAACACAACGTAGCGAATAACAGTATGGGGAGAGAATTTTTGTTTTTTTATGTTTTTTTAGCAATAAACACTGGAGGCAGTTGACAGAGCAATAAACATTACCACTCTCTGTAGTAACAGCTGGATGCTAAGACAAACAGTGCCATAAAACGCTCCGGTTCGACTTTTGGATGAGGCAGATGCTTTCGGGATGCTTGGCATCCCTGAACTTCGAAGAATTCTGGCGGAATTTTTAGCTCGGCAATTATTTTCGCATTCACTGGAAACACGGTGATATTATTCAGAATGAATTTCGTGCAAGAGTAGACTCATCGTCACTATAGTAAAGAGCGTGATTTTTTTTATTCCCTTTTTGGAAATCACAAAAAATAAAAATGAGTCGTAAGCACGAGAAACGAAAATTAATTAGAGCGGAATCTTTCATTGTACAATTTTTCGTCGCGTGAAATCTTGAAGAAATGGTCAAAAATATTTTTCTTGAAATGGAGCATAAAATTTTGAAGCTTATTGTTGGTAAATGTCGAAACATAAATCCTCTCGTCAGAATGTTGATTGATAGTACATTTCTTGTAAAGTTATTTTATTATTTTCTGTAAAATCGAAAAAATAAAGTTCACTGCGGGTGCAAAAAATGCAAAAATTCGGTTCGCAGATACTTTTTTGATTGAGCGCATTATATAATGAGAAAGTTATGCACATATTTGGCGGGAAATTTGAAATTCTCACACGTGAGCAAGGAAAAACGCTCGAATACAGAATTATCAAATTGATGTTGGGTTTATTGCACAAAAAATGGCGAAGTGAAAAGGGACCTTTTCCAGATTTTTTTAAATTTTACTTTTAAAATTAATGACCAATACTTTTGGATTATTTCCGTGTGCTGTTCGTCGGCTAACGGTTAGGACGGCCGTTGAATCACTGTGTTCACGAAGTTTCAAGAGCACTTATGCACATTTCCCGGGTATTTCTGAAATGGAAAATAGAGCCGGGACATCGATGTTGGAAAAAACTTCGGCATGCCGACAATTCGGCGCCAGATTAATTTTAAAGGATAGTCTTTCCCGAAAATATTGTGACACTGTATTTTCAAAAAATTAAAAGCGTATTTCATAATTACTCAGATATATTTAGTACAGTATTCTAATCGTTTGTCCTGCAACGGTTATTATTTTTTCTTTGATTCGATAAATGAAAACAAGGAACGTGAAGATCCCCCCCCCCCCCTGTATAATATAGGACTATTAATTAGGAAGACTGATCACGATAATACCCGAACAAATTGCATCAATCGAATCGTGATGAGGTCCGAAGTCCAATAGCAATAATGATGATGACGGAAAAAAACCATTCGCGTTGTCCTTGACGCAATGAGCGGTTTAGATTCTTATCAATTTGCTATGCAGGCCACTAGAGGTTTCACAAGGCTTCCAAAGCATTATTAAACACCCGTTTCTCCAGAAAAATAAGAATTGTAAAGTCCAATTGCCTCACGAAACCGAAATGGTGGCAAATGGAGTTCCTTAATGATGGCTGCTCACGCCGGCATGAAATTCGCATGACAATATCGCACAAATCAGCGCATGCGTGCCCGAGTAAACACTGTACGCGTTTTTGTTCCTACACATTTATACGCGTAACATTGCCAATT
>CAJPEX010003898.1:0-24086 GCA_905338405.1 Notodromas monacha
CCACGTCCGCCTTGACGTGCGCAACACCATGCTTGATGTTGACCGTCACTTCTGGCGTCGACAACGGTGCCTTGATGACGTGTGGCACCTCTTGGGCCACTACGACGCTTTGCTGCATTGAGGGCGGCGCCCGAGCCACGAACGGCGTTTTGCTCGCCGGCACGTGGACAACCGCCAGGTTGGCCGTTGGCGCCACTGGGCGAGGCTCATCTGCACATACAAAATTTTTATTAAAATTGGTGAAGGAAAAGTTTCTTGTTTTGGTGTTGGTCAGGTGTTGGATATGTGTTATGATGTTATGTGTGTGAGTTGTGTTTTTGAAATGTTTTATGGCTGTGTGGAAAAGCTGAAACAACTCACCAACCACCGGCGGAACTGCCGCCGTCGAGATCTCCGGTTCGGGGGGCACGACCTCCTCGCACCACCTCCACGGCGTCACCACTCGGTCCATCTTGGACCGACGTCCGATGCAGACCGTCGGCGACAGCAGCTTCACCTCCTACAAACAGGACTGGCTGTCATACACGTCACTTGTTCCATTTTTTCTCAAACACTCACCTTGAGGTCTGCCTGCCTGACGCAGTCCAAGAACAGCGTCGCTCCGACAAACGTCACGCGGCGCCCGTAGCCGCCGGCGCCCCTCACCTCCTCGCCGCAGACGTCCCGACACACGAAGGCCCTGTCTTCTGGACCGCAGTCCGCCCCAGCAGCCGCAACACCAACGACCAGCAACACCAGCATCCTCAGGAACTCCATCTGTGAAAATTTCGAAAAAATTGTTATTTCTGAAAAGAAATTTTTTTTTTTGCACTCACTTTTCACTTGCTGAATTTTCTTCTTGATGAAGTTGAAGATCCCTAGTAACACAAAGTCACTCAGCAGCCGAACGATTGGCAAAACAATGTTTGGGGCCACCAGCTCCAGGAGACCCATCAACTTTTGTCAACTCCTGGAGACAGGAAGTCGTTAACGACGCATCCGCGTCCGAGACAAAAATCGAAAAGTTACAATCGAAAAAATTTGAAAAAAATACACTAAGCTAACAATGCTCACCAAAGTCAACCGCCAAAATTTCAGGCTCAACGGATCATCCGTTAACGAATGGCACTCGATGCCAACTGAAGAAGACATCTCCATTCTTCTTGATCCAAACATCTGTTGGATCCATGCCTGATTCCTCCTGATGGATAGCAATAACAATTGCCATTTCCATAAAAGCCTTTATGGCTCCTGAAAGAAACAGCAACAGAAAATAGGGCACTGTCTCACTGAGTCTCGCACTTGGTTCACTTGTGTTTCCCTTTTTCTGCTGACTTTCACAAAAAGGATGGAACCTTTTTTTCTATTGTGTGGGGTGAGTTTGTTATCTTAGAAATACACTAACTTACAGAATACCCTTTTTGGTAGTTTCAGAAGAAACCATTTAGAAAGCCTAGAAACGGAAATTGTGGAAGCATAGATAATTGCTTCCTCTTCCTTTATTAGAAGTCTTGACAACTTCTCATGATTAGTCACAATAGCCTTCGATAAGGTAATTATGGTACAATCAATCCTGGAACCCTGGTGAGCTCAACTCTTTGTGAAATCCGAGTGATATTCAGTTCTCTTGTTCATGTGGCGCATGGTCGTTATTACTGAAGTGTAACCAGCGCAATCATATTTCACTCAGAGTGATTTCCACATTGTTCCTTTCACGGATTGGGATTTCCGCTATTAAGGTCGTGATGATTATTTCCTTTGTTCCCCCCATCTAGGCTGGCTAGGCTTAAATACCCCTGCTTGGTGAAACCAAAAGAGTGATCTCATCCAAGCTTCATACAGTAAACTCCATAGCCAAAGCTCTGTTAAAGCTCAAACCTATTTCGAAGTAAAGTACAAGCTGGACTTGTGCGTTTGTGTATTTGTATTGTTGTATTGAATGTTTGTATGTGGATGAGAATATTGTATAAAGAATATTGATCCAGAATAAGAACTTGGTTCTTTTATTCTTGACTCAGTCCTGTAATAGAAAGGACAACAAAATTGGNGAGATTAACGGGAGGATGAGTTTGGCGCCAGCCAAACTCATCCTCCGATTCTAATAAATTTTGCGACAAAAGGGATGAATTTTCTTTCTAGAGATCATTCTATACTCAACAGCTCACTGGGGCTGGGACCTGCTCTGGTCAATCTGTCAATCATTCCTGCCCTAACACCTCAGCATGGGCATAGGATTATATGTATGCCTTAATTTCTCTGATTTTGGCCTATTTTCAATCCAGGACAGGAATTTTTTGTGGCAGTGAGGGTTACACTGAAAAACAAAATGGAGGGAAATTTGTTCCAGGGAGATGTGTGGCATTATATGTCAAGGATTGTTGGCACTAAATTGAGGGTTGACTGTACTTGAGTGAATTTATAAGCTTTTTGCAGGATAATCTTGGTGTATATTCAAGTACAGTTAATTTTTTTATTAGGTGTGTTCCCCAAAAAAATTCACTGGACGAAAATGTTTGGTGGCATATTGGAATTTGACAATATTTTTAAACATTTTTCTCCTCTACTCCATGATTTATTTTTCAGAATTCTATAAAGGTTAAAACAAAGGAAATTCTGGTAGTTTCTCATGCTGCCAGTGTTTCAATATGAATGGAAAAAAGTATGAGTAAAATTGAATTATAATTCTTTGAGATAAATTTGTAAGATTGTGCTTACACTTGTGATTTCAATTGTGACAAAAATTTAAAATTCCATTGCAATTTTGATTGTGCACAAATTTAAATATGTGGCAAGAATTTTGATTTAGATTGTGTGAAAAGTTTTGTAACAAATAGCAATTTCGATTGTGCAAGTGAAATTTGAATTGCGATTAACAACCCTGCACTTGCGATTTTTGCCACCACATTCCACAGCACTTTTTCACAAGCGCTGGCAGTTGCTTAGAGTGGTAACTGTTTGTTGGCTTTGTAAACTTCAAATTTTGAATAAGGCACTTGAAGTTTTTGCTCTTACAGTTAACACCACTCACTCAGGGTAAAAAAAAAGAAAAATGGCTGCACCAATTTTGTTATCCCAAACTGTTTGATGTAAATAAAATCTTAAGAACTACATGTGAACATCCTCTATGTGTTTTAGTCCCTTTAACTCTTATCCAATGATTACTGTTGAGATAAGCTCTTGTTGAGAAGTATTAATCTTATGGCCAGAGTAAAGCAAATGAAACAACTTCTCTTAGTCCCAAATACATATATTTCAGATCATGCACAACAACAGTCCAGACCAGCAATGAGCAAAGAAAGGAGTGTTCAGAAGCTCATTTATAGACAGTGGATGCACAAAACAGGTGACTGGCCATGCATGAATAAGAATGAACAGGAAGTAAACCAAGTCATGTGAATGACCAGTCACAAGACAATGTTGCAACATTCCAGTATGTTGACTTGGGTGCATCACTAGGCAGAACTTCAATGCATGAAACTCAGTTTGAGAATGGGATATTATTACATTGTTTGAGGACTCATTATTATTTTGATGACACATATGACTAACTTAGCTGGATTATTTCTTTAGGTGGTATTTTAGGTTCTCTGAATGACTTTCAGAGGAGGCATGAGCCCTTGGATTTCTGAAAATAAAAAGGGTAAAGATTTTAAAAGTGAATACCTTGACATCCCTTGCAAGTGAATTCAAACAAAAGGGTACCCTTACTGTCCTTCTAAGGAATTAGCATACATTCAAACTCCCTCCAGATCAGGAACAATCTGATGCAAAGAATACAAGTATTTACTCAAGTACCACTCACCCTCAAGTATGATGCACCTCCCAATTTGTCTACTGGAGTTTTGTTCAAAAACCTATATCCCTTCGGAAGATACATGCTTTGTTTTTTTGTTTTTTGCTGGAAATCAAACAATGTGACTTCTTTTTATTTTTCATTTATTTCTTACTCATTCATATTTTTTCTGTCTTGTGCAATCAACCGAAGCAGTTAAAATGCATTTGCAATATGGGACAGCCAGCTTCCTCAATCAGATGAATATTCCCCCCTTCCTTTACTTCCTGTTGAATCTACAAGAGATAAATTGAGCCATTATTCACCATGTACGAAAAGACTTGGTGTCACTACTTTCCTCTTCATATGTTTTCCACTTACGGGTGAGTGGCAGGGAGCATGGGTTTTATGTAATTTTCCCCTGAAATTTATCCACAAGTGCCAAACGCACCCCATTTTTTTGCCTCAATTACTATAAAACAGGCGTGTGTGGCACTTGGGTGAATACAGTTAATGCAAAAACAATATAAAAAATGTTGTCCCTTCTATTACAGGACTGTGAGTTGAGAATAAAAGAACCAAGTTCTTATTCTGGATTAATATCCTTTATACAATATTCTCATCCACATACAAACATTCAATACAACAAATACAAATGCACAAACACACACAAGTCCAGCTTGCCTTTATCTTCAAATGGGTTTGAGCTTTAACAGAGTTTTGACTATGGAGTTTACTGTATGAAGCTTGGATGAGATCTCTCTTGAGATTTCACCAAGCAGGGGTATTTAAACCTAGCCAGCCTAGATGGGGGAAACAAAGGAAACAATCATTGCAACACTAATAGCAGAAATCCAGATCCATGAAATGAACAAAGTTGAAATTGCTCTGAGTGAAATATAATTGTGCTGGTTACACATCAGTGATAATGACCAGGCGCAATGAGAGCAAGAGAAACAAATATCACTCCCATTTTGTAAAGAGTTGAGCCCACCACGGTTTCAGGATTGATTGTACTTTAATTACCTGAGGAAGGTTATTGTAACTAGTCATGAGAAGTTGTAAAGACTTCTCATCAAGGAAATTGCAGTAATCATATTTGCTTTAGCAATTTCCCGTTTCTAGGCTTTCTAAAAGGTTTCTTCTGAAACTACCAAAAAGGAGTTACTGTAACTTGTCATGAGAAGTTGTAAAGACTTCTCATCAAGGAAATTGCAGCGATTATATTTGCTTTAGCAATTTCCCGTTTCTAGGCTTTCTAAAAGGTTTCTTCTGAAACTACCAAAAAGGGTCTTCTGTAAATTACTGTATTTCTAAGATAACAAAAAGGTTTTAAATAGTTTGTTGCTATCCCAGTTGTGGCTTTTCGAGTTGTCCCTTGACCAGCTGTCATTTATTTACAAAATTCTTGTAACATAAATTGCAGCTTGTGCTGATGACTTCTGTTCCAAGTTTTTTCCAGTGTTCATGCATTGTTGAATATTAAGTTTTAATATGATGAATCATATGCAATCATGAAAATTTCTCAGATAATCTTCTGCTTTCTATTGAAATTTTCATTGGAAAATGTATATGTTGTTGACTTGCCACCTAGTCTTAGTCTCTACTATGGAAAATTTCCTCAACTTAGAAACCAAAATTCCATTGAAAACTGTGAATAGAGGAATCACCCCGCATGATAAAACTGTACAAGCAATTTATTTTTACATTGATATGCAGCTCATTCATTGCTTTTTGTATATACTACTATTTTCAAGTCTGTGCTTTGAATAAGTACAGTTGAATTGGTCATTGTTTTAAATGATCTTCTCTGGCAACCAGTCTTTGTTGTGTTCTTTGTGATGTGAGAGTTGGCTTTCTGCTCTGAAGTCATTGACTCTATTAGAAACCCAGTCTCTTACAAAGACAGATGTGAATTTTCCCTTCACTCATAAGGCGTTAGTTTATATTATAAATCTAATTCAGATTTATTATTGCAGCACAACAGTTACCAGATCACCTGCAGTTTCTGGGTTCCATACATAACAAATGTGTTGCATATAAGGGAGCTGCTTTGCTTTGTTTCCTATTCAGAACATAGAAAGATGCATCCTACAAAGGATTTCCAAAGAATATTTTATATATGCTGTAATTGAGAGATGGGGAAAATAAATGTACCTTTGAAAACTGACTGCTGGATATACTGTAATGGGATTTATCTTTACTGTACATGGAGCTTTGTAAAAATTTTTGCAGAAGGAATGACAGTTAACTACTCACAGAAAACTGCAGTGATGAGTAAATAGACCGAATTATGCAATTTCAGTCAGTGTTTCTCTTTTTGAAAGTGTTCAATGTATGTTTCCAGAGTTGAAAACAATGAATCTATCGAAAACCATGTGCATCTGCATATGCAGATATCCTTCCTGGAAGAATGTTTGAACAGAATGCCAAATAAGGTGTAGTCAATTGTGGAGTAATCCAAAATAGGAGCTGAAATCCTTCTGCTTGATACAGTAAGACCCCAAGATGTGGATATAATTGGTGCATCAAGAGTTACCTGATGTTGCAATGTGCCAAAGTTGAGTCACGTTTTCCTTCAAAATTCAGAGCTGATGAATTTGATTGGTTCTCCTGTGTCTCAAAAATTAGAAATAAGTCCCAAAAAACATTTAATAGACTGTTTCTGCAGCTTCAAGTTGAAAAAAAAATGCAGAACAAAACCACATAGATTCTGACTTTTTGGCATTGAAAGTACTGTAGATCAAAAAGGAAAGAAAAAAAAGAGGTTTTGCTAAAATATGCACATACTGTATAATAGAAAACAAGGTTTTTCAATGTCTTCAAAACTACTGGTCCAAATGTCAGGGTGTCCGCATATTGGGACCTCACTGTTTATGAGACTGACAGAAATAAGCACAAAAATCCTTCTTCATGATATATAAAATTTAAAAAACCATTTTGTTTATTTGGTTTCACAACTTCACTTTCTTCCTTTGCTTGCTTGTGTGGATGATGAATTAAGAGGAATGACTTGTTATCCAAAAACTATTTTACAGAAGTGAGTGATCAACGATGATCAGTCATTGAGAGCTACTTCTTAATAATTAAAGGAAAAGAGGATCAGAGATTTAAACCGTTTTCTGCAACTTTCAAAGGAAACGCAAAAGTTACTCCGTGAGAGTATTTCAAGTAATATTTTATTCTATCTTCACACACAGTCAATACAACAATTCTACAGAGAGCAAAGCGGCATGGACTCGGCATTCCGACAAGGTCTGGTGCAGTAAACCTAATGCAACATAAAATGCACCTGTATATATAGCTTTGGCCGGCCAAGGTCGAAGAACGCTCATAGAAACCGATTCTGATTGGGGACGTCATGCTTTGTTTATTCAAAGGAAGGAAGCGTACGCGCAGTTGGGAAAGTATTCCGTCAACAACAGGATTGTGAAATATAATTGCTAGCGCACCAGGCGCAGCCAAGCTCAGTGGAAATACATTAGCTTGAAAGGGTCCTGCATGAAGTGAAGGGTGTTGTGGTCGTTAATATGACTAAAAATATCCCCTGGTAAACAAGAAAAAGCTCCTGCGTACCCAAGTTTTTCAAAGTGTTTCAGTCAGGGGGAAAAAGGATTGAAATTTTTGTTTGATTCCCACACCTCCCCTGATCGCGTCTCAGCCATGCTGAAAGACATTACACAGGAAAACATTCTCATGGGGGAGCAATGAGAATGGTAATAATAACCATATCTGCTTCCCCCAACTCCTTCAAGTTCACCAGGAAGCTGCAGAGGTCTGGCTTGCCAATGCCTGATTCCTCAGTTCACCCTAGACAAAGGTACGTCCTTGAACCTGAATAGGTTTGATAAAACGTTCCCCATACGCAACTTTCCCCGTAGCGTTGGCATTGTATTGGAAGAAAGGTATCCAATATATGTACGGAATAGTTATTGGACGTAGAGGTCTGGCATGCCAATGCCTGATTCCTCAGTTCACCCTAGACCCCCTTTCAGGTCTGTGATCTTGACCCCCTTAAGCCCTTAGTTAAAAACTGCTAATCTAAATTTTCACTTTTTTTGCGTGTTTTTCACTTGGTTTTGATATTGAGTGTTACTAAAACACATTCCCATTGTTTTTGGGTGGTTTTTGTTCAGTTTGAGGGGTGAATTTTGCATTTTTGTTTGCGAATCTCGAGTGCCCAGATACAACAAAACGATCAATTTTTGCGAGGAACCTGGACGTAAATTAAAAAAGTAAACAGTTTGTTTGTTTCTAGGTCAAGTAAGCAAAGTTGCCTGCAAGTTTCAGCAAATTTCACCATTTGGTTAACGCGGAACAAGCAAAAAGGTATTTTCCCTTAGACTTGCTAACAAAGTTGGATCAGATCTGATCCAAGTGCACCTTTTTAACTTTTTCCAGAATCTACAGAAAAATGGCATGTTTCACGGTACTGGTTTTGTTCTTGGTGTTGATGATGCATCCTGATGCGTCATCCTGGCGTTGTCATGTCCAAGATGGCCGCCTACATTGTTCAGAGGCGTGCAAGGCGGACGCGGTCCGATCTTCCAAATTTGATGGTGGGATCGTTTTGATGGGTCCTGTCTTGGATTTTGGTTGCTTGGATTTCCTCGGCATCAAGGTATGTCATGCGGAAAGAATGGTGGACTTAGTTACTCCAGTCTTTTCCCTTGGGATTTTTCAGATAGTGGAGTTGCTTAAGCCAACACGGTGCAAGGGGGCTTTTGTAGCCTCCGCGGTTGATCCAGCCAAGATGTGTTTCGGATACAAGCTGGAAAAACTTCAGACGGATCCAATTGAGGTTGTTACGGTGACATCGATGTTGACTGCGTTGGTGACAACAACGACATTTGTGCCTTTGCCGACAGCAGTGACGTCTGTCTCTGCAACCGGCATGACTGCTTCGGAGCCATCATCTACGCCGACAGCTAGTGTTGATGCTGTTCCGTCAATTTCTATAACAGAAGAGAAATCTACAACCATCCCTGGTAAGGCATTATAGACATTTCCTGGGGTCATGTAGCTAACTTTTTCTTTTTTTATGTCTCTGTCACAGTTAAGCCGCCTGTCCTCATATCTGTTCTAAACAACTTCTCAAATATCCCGGAGACGACACTCTTCTCTGGAGAGCATGCAAATGTTACTCTGACAGTTGTGGAGGGGAAAGCTGTATTGGGTGCTCAGTTTTCGACGGAAGTTTTGTCCAAATTGGCTGTTGGAGTAATCAGCGGATTAAGCCTGACCATTTTTGGGCTAGCGTTTGGATGGTTGGCTCATTGCTTGAGGAAGAAGGTACTTCCTAATTTTTTCTTAACAGCATTTCCTGTTCTTAAAGCACGCTCCTTGCATGGTTCTTTTTTTTTAACCAATTCCTCAATAACTAACAGTATTGCCCAAAACCACATTAAACTAAAACTAAGACCAAAACTGAGGAAATTGAGATGGCAGATTTAACTCCTAAACCGTTTGTGGTGCATGAATCTACAGTTAATGAAATTCATGATGGTTTTGCAATGGTATAAGGTCACGTATACCACACATGACCTCCTTTAAACCAAGTAAGACTTAGCTTGTTGATGTTTTTGGTGTTGCATGGCTGCATGGCTCTCTTTGGGTGTTTCTTTTGTTTTGTCTCTTCAGCCTTGGTTGCAGCCATTCCTGAGGCTGGTGGAGGACGCCAGGAGGGTGCTGACGCCGCCGGTGACACCTGCATTGTCCCCTTTACCACCACCATTGTTGGCTGAGGTGGTCACGGACCTGATTTTCTTGGATCTCACTCCTGTGACTCTTCCCCTTTCACTTCCAGCTGAGCTTACTGTTACAGGAGAAGCTCTTGACTCCGCGGTTAATGTTAGCTCAGATGACTATGTTTTGGTTGCTGAAGAGTAGGCGTGTAACAGTTAGGAGAGAAATGATAAAATGAGCTTTGTGCAGAGAGAAATCCTGTTTACTTTCACTTTCCTTAGCTGGTACTCAGGGAAAGAATTCCGGTGGAAGGGTTCATGCGGATTCTGGGATACTTTGGTGCAGGTTGGGAAGGTGTGGATTCAGCCACAAGTTCAACACATGAAGCAACTGACAGTGGGAAGAGGTGAATCAACGCCCAAAAGAACACCTGAAAGAATGCTGCAAAGAGAAGCAGAAGGCACAGTTTCGTTAACCCCAAGGCAGATAAGGAACAAAGAGAAGTGGAAGGGTTCATGCGGATTCTGGGATACTTTGGTGCAGGTTGGGAAGGTGTGGATTCAGCCACAAGTTCAACACACGCCGACATATCGTTTAAATCTATTGCTTCTAAACGCCTTCTTCTCTGCAAAACATATAGTATTCTTGCAAAACAAAAGTATACAATCGCGATAAGAATAATAGTTAGTAAGATGATTAAAACAATGAGATAAATATAACTGTTGTCCCAAAAATGCAGTTGTAATTCACTAATGTCCTCAATAATTGATTTAATTCCTGGGACATTAGACGGGATCTCGTTAATTGCATCTATCTCAATGTTTTCCTATCTTGGGGTCATTTCACAAAATGGCCCATTAATCACAGTATAACGACAATTAGGTCTAAATTGAATAATGCCTGAGTAAGGCAACTCGTATGTATTTTCAGATGCTTGGGCGTTAACTTCGGAATGATATTGCGTAATTTGCCCTTGATCTGAATCAATAAAAGCAAATTTGTCCGCATCTAATTGTATAACTGTATTATCTGGAACTCTAGTTTTGATTAAAGGACATTTACTTTTAATGGTGGATTCAAAGTCTCCGTTCTGAATCAACTCAACACAATTGTTTGCTTCATAAACAGGAGGCCTGGGGAATTTACAAAGTTTGCACAATGCATGGTCATATTGTGGTAAACATAAGGGTAATTGACTAGCTTGTAAAGCAAACATTTTAGCACCTTGAGTAAGCAAATAAGGTTCTGACAAGTTTACCTTATGCCACTTGGGCGCTCCCATGTATGTATCTTTTGCAATTGGCACACTATGAACCTTGAACAAGTCCAATATTTCTGGTTGCCTAATTACTGGTACAATTGTCGTTATTCTGTAATGACATGTTTCAATTGTTCTACACCCATCCATTGCTCCAATCATCAATGGATGAGACTTAATTGACATTATTAATTCTTGCACTGGTAATACGTAAATTGGCAGCTTATTTTCAGCCTCCAATACATTACCTAATGCGGTATTCACATATTCATCATAATACAAAAAATTGAGAAAATTGGAAATTATGTATCCCATCAATATCTTGTAGTAAGGATGATATAACCTCGTTAGCTTGATCTAATCCCAGACCCAAGCTTAACGTTAGAAACCATGAATTTGTAGAATTGATTCCAGCTTGTTCTACTCTGCTAGATAAACTGATGCTATTTTTGAAAACCTTGTTTGTAAGCACCTGATATTTCAAAGAGGTCAATAACTGCACCCTCTTCTCTTGTGCAACGGTTCCCTTAACCTCTTCTTTTCTTCTTTGCAATATGGGAAGCATTCCTGTAAACGTTGCATCTCTAGGGAAATTTCTAGATTCAGGTTTAATCCTATGTTTCAGATTTTTAATTCTATTGTCCAAATCTGTATTCTTGGTTTTCAAAAAACTAAACAATGCACTGTTGATTGTTTCACCAGGTGGAATATTAGTTTCAACATGATTGAATATTTTAGTTGTAATCATATCAGATGGCTTGACCAATTCTCCTACGTCCACTGACGATTCTAACGTCCAATAACTATTCCGTACACATATTGGATACATTTCTTCCAATACAATGCCAACGCTACGGGGAAAGTTGCGTATGGGGAACGTTTTATCAAACCTATTCAGGTTCAAGGACGTACCTTTGTCGTTGATGGGGATTTCCTTAATTGTGAGGGAATAAGACACATCCAGAATACAAAATACAAATATGCATTTCCACAATTTTTTGTTACACTTCCATAATTTTTGTTTATGATTTTGAAAGATGTTAACTCTTTGACGGCAGACTGCGTACTGGCCATTGCACAGTTCTCCTCTTCATTCTTTTGGTGACTCAGTCTTTTTTCTGGCTCGCTTGGCCTTGACCAGTTTTGCCATGCGTTCTTGTTGCCTTGTCAGAGGTCATTGCCATGAGCTTTTTGTTTCTTTCTTTGGCCTTGTTCTGGTTGGCAACACATTATCTGAGTCCAAATGACATAGCAAGGGGCGATCCATTGGGTTTAAATCCAATTTTCTTTTTCTTTTATGGTCCCTCTCCTTTTCTATCTCTCTGACATCATTGTCTTCCTCTGCTGCTTCACCTTCCTTGTCTTTGTCTCTAGACTGTGTAGACAACCTTCTATCCTTTTTCTTGCTGTCTCTCTTTTCCTTGAACTTTTTCCACTTCTCTTTGTTCCTTATCTGCCTTGGGGTTAACGAAACTGTGCCTTCTGCTTCTCTTTGCAGCATTCTTTCAGGTGTTCTTTTGGGCGTTGATTCACCTCTTCCCACTGTCAGTTGCTTCATTAATTCAGGTGTGCCCGAGGCAGGTGGTGGACCTTTTTGAAGGACAGTCTCGGATAGACTTGGTAGAGTATCCCTTGTGGTGTCAAAGAATCTCCCTATTTTGGCAGTAACTTCTCGGAATATTTCTTTAGTCTTTTGAAATAATCCTGTCTTTCTTTCAGGAGATGCGGGTATTACTGTTGCATCTAAATCTGGTACTGACATGAAGGAATCTTCCTGTTTGGACTGAGAAGCTGATGAATCTTGTTTTTCTCTAGATTCTTTTTGCTCTTTTAATATGGATTTAATAGCCTGCTTATCTACTGGATGTTTGTGAATTTTGGAACCCAGAGTTTTCCTCTGTTGCTCTCCTCCAGTAGTGGTTGTTGCTACAGCAATTTCCTCTTCTTCATCAGTCTCCCACTGTTTTTCTTTGGAACTCTGAGGACCTTCCCATTTCCATTTTGGGGCCTCATCATTATGGTCATTGTCCAGTACTTTGAGTATATCCCTTTCTTCTGAAGGTGTTGGCGAGGGAACTGGGGAAGACCGTTGTATCTTATACGGTCGTACGTAACTGATGTGGATTACGTCTGTCCATTCTGGATTTTTGTCATCCTGTACCCTGATTACTACAGGGTTGATTTTATTGATGATGGTATACAGTCCCTTGTATTTTGGAGACCATTTTCTGCCCACAAATGTAGCAGCATCATGGCGTCGTATCCATACTTTATTGCCAATTTCATAATTGGCACCCTTCTTGTGGATGTTTATCCTGTCTAGATGCAATGCTTGATTCCTTCTAATGGCTTTCTGGGCACAATCACGTATTACTTCGAACTCTTCCTTTCTGCTCTTGTTTTTAATCTTGTCGAGCTGTGCTTCATCCATATACATTGGGACCCAATAATTACAAGGCTTCATGCCTGTAACTACCTCAAAAGGCAAAGCCTGTAAGGCCTTGTGTTTTGATGAATTATGCACCCATGTGGCAAACTTTAATATTTCATCCCATGTTTGCCTATTATCCGGATCCAAATACAGAGCTAGATATTCATGCAGCTGGCGATGGGCTCTTTCATTTTGCCCATTTCCTTGTGGTCAATACGTGGTAGTCATGGTAGCCTGTGCCCCAATAAACCTAGCCATGTCCCAAAAAATACTACTCAAAAAGTTGGTTCCCCTTTCAGTTAATATTTTCTTTGGGGGTCCAAATAGACACACCCAATCGCTTAAGAATAATCTGGCTGTTGTTAACGCAGATGCCTCTTTCATAGGGGAGAACACTATCCATCAGGACAATCTGTCCTGGATAGCCAAAATATAGCGATTAGTTTTTGAGCTGCTCGGGACCGGTCCGACTACGTACATGCTTACCTCTTCAAAACATTTTTTGGGTATGCCTGTGGTCATATATGGCGTTCAATGGGCGTAGTGCTTGTTAGCCTCACATACTTTGCAGGACCTGATATAATCACCTACATCCTTTTCCAAATTGGTCCAGGGAAATTCCTGTTGAAGAGCTTATGTGGTTCTGTCCACTCCGCTGTGTCCCATTGCCGGGGGATTGTGAAATAGAGCGATGATTTGCAGGTGCAGAGAGGGCGGGACCCAGATATGCAAGCCCTCTTTCTCTTTTTTAATGATCAGTCCCTCCTGCTTGCTGTATTGTTCGCCTGCGGGGGCGTTGCCCACTTTCTCTGTCTCTCTCGCAATGAGATCCCGTGATATATATGGCAACAAATCTGTTCTCTTGAATGCAGGTGACAGATATGCACATAGCTTCTTGGTTTTCTCTGGTGGGAACCTACTTAAAGCATCGACGTGTGGAATGCTCAACCCTCTTTTATACTCAACTGTATATTTGTATTTGTTGAGGGCCATGAACCATTGGATGGCTCTCCTGCTGTCGCTGTTCTTTTGTTGGGCCCAATAAGGGATTGCGATGTGGTCCGTTTGGATTTTAAATTTGTGTCCCCACAGGCATGACCTGCTTTGGGATACTCCATAATGAACAGCTAGGAGTTCTCTATCGGTGTTTGAGTATCTAGATTCGGCTCCATTCAGAGTTCTAGAAGCACAGCCTATAAGGACTTCTTTCTTGTCTTTTTTCTGCATCAGGATTTCACCAAATGCATGTCCTGATGCGTCTGTTGTAAATAAATTCTCTGTCAAAATCAGGAAAGTACAGGATTGGGGCGTCTAATAGACATTGCGTCAGGCATTTTTTGCCTCTTCTTGTTCTTTTCTCCAATTAAATCCTGTGTCCTTTTTCAGCAGGCTATATAAGGGCCTTGCTTTGTTGCAAAATCCTTGATGTATGATCTAAAATAGCCTACTAATCCAAGAAAAGCTTGTACGCCTTTAATATTCTTTGGCGTAGGGAAGTTTTGGGCGGCATCCATCTTTATGGGATTTACCTTAATACCCTTGTTACTAATCAAAAATCAAAGATACTCAATCTGTGTCTTAAACAGTTGAGACTTTGAAAACTTTTTTTAAAAACCAGATTTGTTCAATCTACAAAGGATATCTTCCAAATGCGCCATGTGTTGTTTGGCTGTTTTGGAGTAGATCACTATTTCGTCCACATAAATGTACACATATGATCCTAAACATCCATCCAACACTAGATGCATTAATTGTTGAAATATACTAGGCCTATTTTTCAAGCCCATGGGCAACCTTACAAATTTGTAATGGCCCATGGGGGTGGAAAAAGCGGTTTTCCACCTTTTGTCTTCTCTAATTTTAATGTTATAAAATCCATGCAACAAATCGAGGGTAGAGAAAAACTTTGCCAATCCTAGTTCTTCAAATATCTGACTAATTTGCGGTAAAGGATGTGGGTCAGTTATCACGTGCTTGTCAAGCTTACAAAAGTCAACCACCATCCTCCATCCTCCATCTTTCTTCTTGACCATTAAGGTTGGGCTGTTGTACAGAGAAGTGGAGGGTTGTACTATTTCGTTATTGAGAAGATCTTTGACATATTCTCCTAACAATGACCTCATCTTGTAAGGGATAGGGTACTGTCAGGTGTAAATTGGAGAATCTGTATCAAGGGGAATATCTGCCTCACACATGGGGCATAGTCCGAGCTGGTCCGATTTCTTTGCCTAGGTCCGCAAATTTTGGATGATATGTGGACAAGTTTTGGAGAACTTGTCTGCCTCACATTGGCGCCAGAAACTGCGGACAAGTTCTCCAAACTTGTCCGCAAAAATTGGTCTGTCAGAGCTGTTGGAACAAAAGGGCATAATTGAGATTGGGCACTGTGTATAAAGGGCTGTAGCTGTCTGACTAAGGGGTTGGACTTCCATGCAGAAGCCCCTGGGTTCAAATTCCATCCAGGCCTGCAATTCTTCAGTGGGGATAGCTCCCCTGTAGGAAATAATTAACCTGAGTACACCTAGAATAGGTAAGGAACTAGCTATAGAAGAGACCTGGAAATAGGTAGGATAATTAAGATATATAACTATGATATAACTAGAATGAATAAATAGAATATATAGAATAGATTATAATACCAGGATATTTAGATAAGCTGTACAGGAGAGATGCTCAGAACAATCTGTTCAATATTGGAGTGAACTGTGAAGGGTAATGAAAGAAATCATATCCTAAAAGTAATGTGCCAAAATCCTGTGGGGAAGAAAAATTTTGCCCAAATTCACCTAAATTTTGTAAAAAAAAAAATTAAAGTTTTGGAGGGAAGGGATCCTGATTGAATCACATATTTTGGGGCTTCTTTTGGATAAAAATCGGGTAATATGTCCGATTTTTATCCAAAAGAAGCCCCAGATCCCTCCAATACGTGTCCAATTTGGATCCAAAACGCAGTTGATCTTGGACATATTCTGGATAAAAATTGGACAATATGTCCGACTTTTATCCAAAACTTATCCAAAGCAACTTGTCCGAAACTTGTCCGTTTTTGGCAAGATTCTTGGATAAGTTGATTTGGATAAGTTTTGGATCCAAAACGGACATTTCCTTGCTCACTGGGCAGATGAGTTCAAGTTCTCATCTATTAGTTGTTCTAGATTTTCTTTTTCTAACTTCCCATGTATCTTATTCTTGGTGTCAATTGCTGCTGATTTCTTGGTTGTAGCAAAAATTTTCTTGCTGGTTTTTGTCGTCATTCTGGTGGCCATCTTGATAACGTTGATGGATCCTATGCCAACCGTCATGCGCGGAGTAACTTGTACATCCCGGTCAGTGACGTTTAAACACAAAATCCTGATTTCTCCTTTTTGCACTTTGAACAAACTTTTTGCTACGATTATTCCCCCATTGTGGAAATTATCAACTAAGTTGGATTGGTCCTCTAGAACACAGCCTATATCCTTGCTAGGTCTCACCCAGAGGATGGACTGAGAATTCTTTGGTATAGTGCATGTGTTTAGGGGGTACACTCGAAAAGATGCCTCTTTCAGTCCTGATATATTGTGCACTTCCTTACGGAGGTGGAAGCCTTTATTTCTTTCTGAAAAGAAAGGGATACAGACTCTGGACATAATGAGACATTTCTGCCCAAAATTGATCTCAGCATTTTCAGCTTTAAGCACATCATGCCCTAGAATACCGTCAAACGCTTGATCCACTATCTCCGTGATTAAAAGAGTAACCTTGGCAAGAAGTAAGTCCTTAAACCATAAGATTGCATCTAGGGATCCCCGAACGGGTATTTTCCAATCTTCTATGGTTGACAAGGTTGGACCAGGGGTGCGCGTGGCAGAATCGCTAGTTACAAACAAAGGAGAAATCAACAATACCTCGGATCCTGTGTCGATTAGGAACTTGACAGGGACAGCAGTTACTGAAGTGGATATTAGGACAACTGGAAGCTTCGGGGATGTGGAAGGTCCGGTCAACAGTCATTTCCCGACTTGCTGCCCATGAACTCCTCAATCCCTTTGATCTGTAGGCCGTCTAGCTGCTCCTTTGATGTGAAATGCACTCGGATACTTCTATCTGTGTGCACTGAGTGACTGCTGGAGGGAGATCTTGCTCCCTTTTGTCCCTTGCCTCGTTGACCCTTGCCCTGGCCTTTTGCCTGGCCCGGACTCAACAATCGGGAGTCAGGACCTTTTGCTGCAACTCGGGGATCTCCCTTCTTGGGATCCCCTTGTCACGTGCGGAAGCCCACTGTCCGCTGGCAAAGAGAGCATCAGTCTTCTCATTTGCAGGGGAGGTAAAGCCTTTTGCTCTCCTTGGTAGCCACTCACACTGTTGCCTATCCAAATTTTGCCACGTGCTCTACATTCACTTGCGTAGTGACCAGGTTTTCCACAATTATAACAAGTACGCACTGTTTGACTAATGCTAGTTGTTACTGCTGAAGTACAGAAAACTCTACGGGACTCGGCCGTCTGCTGGAACTTCCTCAGTTTCTCAACATTAGTGGGGGCCTCTATTGCTTGCTCTAACATAATGGGAACAACGCTGAATCTCTTTATGAAATCAGGCTGCAAACCTGCCATAAAGTGACTCAGCATTATCTCATCTATTTGAGCCATTCGACATTTGTGTCTTAAAGTTTCCTCAGCCAACATAGGGTTAGCAACAATTTTTGGCTCGGAGTTCTTGACTTGTGAAACCTTTATTTTACTCTGGGCTTCTCCCAACATTTTGAGACCAACCTCTTTGATGCGCACTGAATAATCGAGGATATTCTCCAGATCACCTTGCGATATCTTTTGCAGTTTTAACACGCGCAAACCCATCAAATCACCGCCATATGCCTTTTTGAGAGCTCTTACTATTGTGGGATAAGGTTGGTCTAGTAACCCTGGGGTTGCATTGTTTAAAAACTCTTTCGCTTTTCCAGTGACTCTCTGGTGAATTACTGATCTCATATGTACGTCAGTAACCTTGCAATTGGCTAGAGCTAGGCGAACTTTGTTCAACCAGTCTACCCAAGTGCCTTTGGCTCCTGAGAACATTGGGATATTAGCCAGGATATTATTGGCGATGTTTTTGTCACCTTTATAGGCACTGGAATCATGCAAAGTCTTCATGTTAAAAAAGACTACCTTGTTCTTAGTTGGATCATCCAGCTGGTTTAAAGTAAGCTCTCTTGACTGTAGTTGGGTCTTCATTCCTAAGGCTTGTCCAACCTCAGCTTTTCTCCGTTTGGTCTCATCTTTCAAGTGCGCAGCAAACAACAACAATTGAGTGTTCTCTATAGCAAGGGTACTTTTGTTAAGCACTGCTAAGTTGGGAGTGAGAGACTCTATTATTGAATTGTAGCTCTTAAGCTGGTTGGTACGGAATTCAATTTCTCTAGTTAAAGTGGCTCTAATTTCAGAAGAAGGTCTAGGCTCAGCATCTCTTAGCGCTTTAACTTGGACATTTTCTGCCTGGAGTAACCTTACTAGTTCAGTCAAATATCCGACCACAGCTTTGGGAGATTCATTTGCTATTCTAGCTCTGTGGACACTGGGGAGTTCATCTACTTTTGGGGTAGGCAATGACATGGTGTTTTTCAGGCGTTTGGTCGTCTAACGCACTTAGCTCACATAGTCACTTTTGAACACTCTCACTTTTGTGCGGGGGATCCCTTTTTTAGTGACAACTAGTGACTCAAGTTTACTTTTCTCTTGACTGGGTAAAAAGTTTTTGTTAACAAATTCTGTACACAATTCGTTGGTGAGAATTTTAAATTGCTGATCCGCAATTCAACAATTAACTTTCTCTAAAAGTACTTTTTCATTTCAGTCTCTTTTTCTTGTCTGATTCATTCAAGCCTTTTGCACTAGCGTTCGCGTCACCTGCAAGAATCACTACACTTGGTGCACTTTAAATGCAGCAATTCTAGGGATCCACCCCCCCCCCCAAAAAAGAAAACTATGGCTGCACCAAATTTGTTATTCAAAAACTATTTTACAGGAGTGAGTGATCAACGATGATCAGTCGTTGAGAGCTACTTCTTAATAATTAAAGAAAACAGGGATCGGAGATTTAAATTGTTTTCCGCAACTTTCAAAGGAAACGCAAAAGTTACTCCATGAGAGTATTTCAAGTAATATTTTATTCTATCTTCACACACAGTCAATACAACAATTCTACAGAGAGCAAAGCAGCGTGGACTCGACGTTTGGACAAGGTCTGGTGCGGTAAACTTAATGCAACATAAAATGCACCTGTATATATAGCTTCGACCGGCTGAGGTTGAAGAACCGGCATAGAAACCAAATCGGATTGGGGACATCATGCTTTGTTTATTTAAAGGAAGGAAGCGTGAGCGCAGTTGGGAAAGTATTCTGTCAACAACGGGATTGTGAAATATTATTGCTTGCGCACCAGGCACAGCCAAGCGTAGCAGAAATACATTAGCTTAAAAGGGTCGTGCATGAAGTGAAGGGTGTTGTGGTCATTAATATGACTACAGACTTAAGATAGAAAAACAGCAGACTGACTTTCAATTCTCCAATAGAGAAGTATTGGACTAAACTAGGATGTCTTCAGAGTTCAGAGTTCAGACCAACACCTCTCTCACAGACTAAAAATTGCTCCCACTCCTGCTTCTACAAGCTACTTAAAATGTGTCCAAAATTCTTCCCTTTTTTCCCTCTTCCCCATTAAAATCACAATAACCAAAGCTCTTGCTCAGAACCAGGGTATTTTCCAGATTTTCTTGCAGCCTCTCTGACTTGAAAAATGTTGGCTACCCACTAAAATTGCTCCCCAAAGCCTTTGTCCCTCAGCAGCATCCTCACTTTTTTTCCTTGGCCAAAGCTGTGCTATATATAAAAACAAGAAGCAAGGGAAAGAAAAGAGGCACAAGAAACCAAATGTGGGAACTCATCAACTACATTCCAAAAATAATTCCATGAAACATAAACTTTCCATCCAAACATTATTCACATCAAACTGTTTTACTTCAATCACCCAAAGAGATGCTGAATTTTTTTAAAGTACTAAATCTCTTCAAGAAATAAGGGGCTTTACTCAGTGCTTTATATTTCACAAATCTAGTAGGTTTTCTCAGTGCTCTTTTTCCTGAAATCTTGGAGAGGGGAGAAGAATTTTCTGAAGCAACTTCACAAGGTTTAAAACCAGCAATAACTGCTCTTCAAAATGAAATTGAAGGATGTCACTGTTTTCTCAACAATAAATGCACTTGATATACAATATTTGACACTCCTGTGATTTCTGAAGTGCTTCAGCGCACCTAGGATAACTGATGGGAGTTCAAATGGAAATACGTTTTTTGACATATTGTTTGCCATGTTAATTAGCTGCAATGTGAATGGAGATGATGTGGCCTTGTTCTGTAAAATCAATGTTGAAATTACATTCTTGTTGATGCCAATTTTCTTCGAAATGCAGATTAATTGACATGTGGATCAGAGCCATTATTTACTGACGCTGGAAAAGTCAGCATTTCTAATACGCAAACGTTACCAATTCTTCGATACAACAATGTTGAATCATTCAGTATTTTTCTGGTTATAATATATTTTTGAACTGAAGATGGTCATGCTTCATGAATAAAATCGAAATTTTGGTAACAGTTGATTTTTAACATTTTGAGGATTCCTGTTGCTTTTGTTCATTCATTCTATGATATTTTTTTACATTACAGAAACGCAATCTGGGTAATCTGACTCCGCTAAAGTTTGTGGAAACAATAACGGAGGACTACTCAACTTGGGGCCTTTGTAAACAACAGGCGTGCTGTAAAAACATACTCTGGTGTATTTCCACCGCAAAAGACGGGGTCCAGGATATCTTCTCGAATATGAACCTACTGCTGCGCAGGTTGCTGCTCATCATCTTGGCAACCTTATTTTGTTTTTATTCATACTACAATTTGACAATAGTGCAGAAGGAATCCCGTTTCGTCGCAGCATCCAGCAGTACTCTCTGCAACGGTGACAACAAAACATTTTCAGAAATCAAATCTTGGAACTGCACCCAGAAACGCTTTGTTGCTATCATGGACACGGGTGGACGGTATGGACACAAAATGTGTGTGCTCAACATCCTGCTGGCCTACCAAAGTCTCCTCAACAGTGTGCCTCACCCCACATACACCTACACTGCCTTGATTCCTAGGGTCAATCTGGAATATTTGTGCAAACTATTCGATATCCCTGCTGGAATCGTGTGGCCATTTGAACTGGTCAACAGAGGACAGTGTCGGGTGAATTTTAGAGCAAACTATGTTCACATAGATAATTTTACAAAGGACTGGCCTCGGGTCATAGGACAGAACCTCAGGGTGTATCCATGGTCGATGCCCCGGATGCATCTGAATCAAACTGGTGAAATTCGCGAGAAACTGTTCAAAATCAAGCCTTGTTGGAATGCCTGGGCTGATGACATCCTGCAGAGCTTCACTCATTCTATCCACACCACAATCAACATCACAGATCCGTCAAAACTAGCTTTTGTTCACATTCGACGAACTGATTATGTGACCCGCTACAAGACTATGGGTTTCCCGGAAACTCCATCCCCGAGCAACATTCGGGATGCAATTCGACTCTTCACGCGTCAACACGGCGACAAAGTGTTTGTGTTGGTCAGTGATGATGAGGACTGGGTTCGGAATCAGCTAATGCCGAATTTGCACGGCTTGGAGCATAGTGCAGTCGTGGCCCTTGGGTATGAAAAGTCACCAGAAGCAGCATTCGCAGTTATGCTGAAATGCAAAGGAGGCAGCATCGTCACTCAGGGTTCTTTTGGGATTTGGGCAGGTTTGCTTGCTGGAGGGCCCATCCTCAGACTGGTCCCAAATGTGTCTGATCAGCACCCTTCCAGAAAACGCATTTTGAACATTGATGAGAGCCTTCCAAATTTTAAGAATTCAATTTATTTTCCATAGTTCTGCAGATGCAAAGAAGATAGGGTTCTCCTGAACTCTTGCATACAAACGCGCCACATCATCCTTTTTCTCCTCATTGTAATTCATCAGTGCGTTTTCTCAGTAACTCAATGCTGGGGATTCGATATAAGCATTGTGTCCTGAAATTCTGTCCAAAAGCAGTTTTGAAAATTTGCTCAAAAGCAATAGTATTGGGGGTAATGCAGAGGAATCAGCAATCCCTGAACTATTTGCCCTACACAGAACAGTTTGCCCTACACAGAAAAAAAAAACTCAAGACCTTTTGATGCAGTTGGTGTCAGGCTACCAGATGCTGCTGCATGACCAAAGCAGTGAGCATTTGCCCAGCCCCAAAAAGCATGGCAAAGGAAGTGTGCAGCAGGAAGTCCCAGCTGTTGCACAGTAGGTTTTCCCTGTGAAGGAGAACTGGTGGCAAGGAAAAACCTGTTGGAGCTCTGGCTCCAAAAATCAATGAAAGTCTCCATTTTAATAACTCTCTGCTAAGTTCTGGTGCCAATTGCACCTAAGCTCTTGAAGACAACAACACCTTGGGCATATGTTTGATTGTGTGAATAGGTTTTTGTAGATTGTTGAATCCTTGTCCAAATTGCCCGCATTTGGTTTGGTTCCATTCTGTTTGTCTTATCTTGCGTATAGTAAAGTATGTACCTTTTTGAAAGGCCCTCTGGAAGAGGTACCTTGCCGAATACTGTAATGGCTGATTCCTGCCTCATTCATTTTCCTGCATTTCGAATTTTCTTTTGTTTGCTGTAAACAAACAGTTGGTTCTGGGAAAAGTAAAAAAGACATCACTGATCTGGAATTTCTAATTAGGCACTATCCACACAATTGAAGGATGAAGCATAAATTGTATGAAACCTTCAGGATGGCACTCATCACAAGCCCTTGAGAACTGTTTCTTTGTGGTTCAAAAGTATTCTGGATGAAAAATATCCCCATCAGTTTATAGGCCAGTTGAAAGGGATGACGTGCGTCAATTAGAAGAGAGAAAACACGTCTGCACAAGAGCCTTCAAGGGATTAGGAAATGTGAAAAGTGTTTCACTACCTTCAGAGGCAATTATCATGCATTAAATGAATGTAAAATAGAATGATTGTACATATGATGAAGTGTTCTCTATATAAATAATTCTATAGATATTTATGCAGAAATTTTCCTCCAGGACTATGGAGTTGGATGCAACGAGATTCTACTGAATCACTCATTGAAGCAATGCAAGACATGTGATCTAACACAGTTACCGTAGCTGGACCTTGATGAAATTTGAACTTGTTTGAAGTTAAATATCTTTTGTTAATTGGATTGCCAGTGTATATCCCTGGAAAATCCCATGAGAAAATTCCCTGCCAAATCACCTTAACTGCAAAGTTTGCGGCTCTGAAGCTAGCTTAATTGAACTTGAAAACTCCAAAGTTAAAGCTTTTGGAGTCCTTTCAAATTCAACCTGATGATGGGCAGCTTATTTGTGATCAGTTTTTATCCAATAAACAAATAAAATACTACTGGGTTATGGAACGGTGAACAGCTACTACTGAACAGCAAACAGTTACTACATAACGGGAACAGTTACTGAGTAACCGGAAGTTACTATACTGAACAGCAAACAGTTACTGAGTAACGGGAAGTTTTTACTGAACAGCAAACAGTGAAGACACACCAATAATATACATAAAGATATATATATTCAAGATACACAACAATTACAAATGCAGAGTTTGGAATAAGGGAGTCTTGCTAAATCTTTACAAGGCTTTCTGAGAAATAACCACAGCAAGGTTTGGATAATTTTTGAGGCTTGCTCAGGTAAAGCAGAGGTTTATACCCAGCAAATAATTTTGACGTTGCAAAGTGCGTTGGGAGGGCGTTCTCATGCCATTATGGCAAGACCACTGTGAAAACATCATCTTGGTCTTTACTCAACGCCCTGCCCCCAAACGTTGGCAGGGGGCGTTTTGAAACGGGATTGGAACCCATTGCCAATGGGGCTGAAACC